>PVIU01029921.1:0-16829 GCA_004026605.1 Ondatra zibethicus | reverse complement strand
AAGGAGACATAAATGCTTTCATAGAATCGGTAGCTTAATTCATTTTTTCTATGAAATAGATTAATATAGACATGTCAATTGCAATTCCTGGGTTCCTATTTCCTCAGACTTGAGATAGGGGTCCTCTGAGTCATTTACAATGTTAATATTTGTTAATGTGGGTTATAATTTCTTTGCTTTATTATCTAATAATGAAAATTACATTCCACATTTGTAAATGTATTTCACACCATTTTTAGCAAAAGTGATTCCATGTATATAATCTTATATTTTCCTCCAAATTAATCCCTAAAATACGAAGAGTCAAGAAAATTCAACACAGCATGTCGAGGTTAAATAACTTTTTTATGGCCATAAAACATATTAATGATAGAGCAACATGAGAACCCAGGCCTCCTGACTTCTATTACAGTGTAACTACACAGAAAGATGAATTACTGTAATATGGCTGTGTGCTGGAAGAAACTCCACTTAAAAATCTTATCACCTGAAACTTCATTACTTTTTAAGGTGACTTATCTTCATTAGTTTTAAGAGGATAGAGCTGTCACTTTCTTCAAGTATTTTTCCCCAAGTACAGTACTTGTTATGTGCCACAGAGACTAGTAAGCATCATCTGGTCTGCATTATAATGGATAATGTACCCCCAAGAGCCAGGTGACTATTTCAGTGAATTTACTAAATGATACCTATGCTGTGAAGATACTTTCCCTTACCTACTTTATACAAGGCATCTAAGAAGCATATGTACCTCTGAGACAGGCATGTTCAGGGCTGTCTTCTTTTACCTTTACTTAACTGGATTTGGCAATTTGGTAGCCATACCTTTTAGAATAACACTTGTAACTAAGAAGAAAGTTGTTTTAAAAATGATATAAGTAAGAAAATTATCATTAAAAGCCAGTGCTTTTGGTTTTTTCTTCACACTTCCGGGAAGGATGAATATATGATGTTCAAATTCTTAACAAATTACAAGTGAAAAGAAGGCTGCAAGAGGCAAGCACACTGACAACCAAACTGACAGCTGACAGTCTGCTAGAGACAGGAATGACAGAAAAGCAATAAAGCTCAGAAACAAAACTCACAAAGAACAGCAATCTAAAGTCATTTAGCACAGAAGTATCATTCTATAAAACACTACATTCAGATTCTGAAAGCTATCCTTAATTTATTAAAACATTAATCACAAAACAGCTTTAAAAAGTATAGATTCTTCTCTGCCTCTAAGAAGCTTGAGGTAATCTGGGGAAAAATGGGATTGATATTCTTTTTGATTCTGAACCTCCCCCGAAAACATGCAAATTAGGGGGTTCAAATCTACATATTCACTTTAAGAGAGCCTGTGAGATTGTCAAGGTCATCAAGGCTATGCACATTTGAAAAGCCACCAGGTATTTGGAAGCTGTCACTTCAAAGAAGCAAAATTTGCTGTTCCTGTGGTACAATAGGGATAAATGAACATATGCCTCAAGTAAATAATGCTGCAAGTCATAGGGTCAGTGTATCTTAAAAGAGAGCTGAATTTTTGCTGCACGTGTTTTTAAAATGCAGAAATCAACTGAAATCATGCTGAAATCAACGGTATAGACACAATCACTGGTCATTGAATACAGCAAGGGTGAACAAAGATGAGCCACTACGCTAACAGCTCATGGTCAGATTAATACATATATGAGCTCCCACATTGGCACTGAGATGGTCCTCGCTGAAAAGAAACACAGTGTTTTTAAACTAGAAGAGGAGACTTCAGGAAAGTAAAAAGCTCCCACAGAAGGAAATGACGAAACAAAAACACAGGGAACAGTAATAAATTCAACATAAAATAAATGCAAATTAAAATAAAAGGAATTAGAGATTGTGTTCTCTATTTATAAAGATGGTGTGTTTATCTATTAAGTAACCATATTCTCAATTATTAAATTTTAATTTGCCATAACATGAAAATAGACACTTGTTTGTTAGATTATTTTACATCTGTAGAAATTAGTCTATTCAAAATGAAGAAATCAGGACTGTTTTATTTTTCAGGAGAGATGAAATAAACTTCAATTATCTGGAAAACCATGGTGGTTGGAATGACTCATTCCGAATGTTCTTCATAGCCAAAGTCATTGCAGTTATACAGCAAATTAGTCAGCATGAGGGATTTTTCTCTAACTTGGCCATCACAGACAGAAAATTGCCTACACTGATATATCTCTTAAAATGGCCCTCGATTAATGTCTTTCTGGGCATGGGAACTTCGCAGAGCACTTTAGGCAATGAGATAACAAACGCTGAGCTGGCTCTAAATTCCTTCAAGCAAAAGAGAATATTGGGGATCACAACTGCAAAGGTGCAAAAGAATCACTAGCATATCTCTACGATCAGTGCTTCCTTACTAAATTATATATATATATATTATACTAATATTGTATGTTCTCTATAAAAATCACTCACAAATATCACAAAACCCTTTGTTCTTACATCTCATTAAGAAGAGAGAGTGAATTAACTACGCGCCTACTAGTCAGGGTAGGTAGTCATATTTACCTGCTGCACTTATTTTGAGTGGTATATATTCTGTTTTTGTTTATATATTAGTGTGTGTCATAATTGCTTTTGGGAAATAAATGAAAATATATGTGGAGGGCCAAAGCACAAAGAATTTTGAGAAGGAGAAAGATATTTTTCAACAATGGCAAGACATTGTTTTTTCATATGCTCTGTTTTAGTTCTTTTTATTTGCAAATTCTGAACCTAATATTCTGGAATTCACCTGAGGGCCCTATATTCTAAATTTATGCATTTTCTGAAGTATAAACATGGTTAAAATGTAGTTGGACTGTTTTCTAACATTGTGATTGATACCACCTAAATAATTGTACTTTGTAAACCTTTAATTTGAAAGATAGCTCATTTTCAGTAAAGGAAAAAACAATTAGTTAATGAGTTACAGTTCTGCTATTTTTATTTTACTTTGAAGAAAAATTCTGGGCTTACTGGAATGGGAAAGCATCAGACAAATTTGAACATACAGGGCAAAAGCCTGAATTGTTCCAAGCAATCTCTTGCTATATTTCTGGGTGTTTAATAAATGGACAATACAAAGTAATTGTAAGAATACTAAAGATTAGATTCACTTTTGATTATAACCTTGAAGCTCTAAGTTGGTTGAAGGTGTTATGTAGTAGTGGAGTGTGATAGAAAGCCAGTGAGCTAAATGTGTTCATTATTGTTTTGGTACAAAAATAATTAAAACACACTCACACACACACACACTCACACACACACACACACACACACACACACACACACACACACACACACCAGATCATGTTTCATCGTGAGACTACCTTGTAAACTGGCACAGCACTTGCTTTCCTGACATGTTCTGTGGGAGGAAAACATTCCTCTCATTTCCTCCCCTCCCCTTTCCTCTTCTCTTTTCTCCTTTTCTTTTCCCTAGGATCTTCTTGTACGGCCTCTTCTTTTGTAGCAAGGAGAAAGTGTTATCACTGAAACTGTCAAGCAAGCAAGACACCTCAGCACACTTTGGACAAAAGGTGATGCTTTCTATATATTTTGCTTGCACTTTCTGTTTCTAATCTAATTTTCTGATTTGGCATCTTGTTGGGAATGGAGAATCCTGTTGGTTACAGCCACTTGTGAGTCCACTTTGAATGTATTCACATGCTATGTAATACAGTAGTTTCCCTTAAGCCTGATTAAACGGGTCTGATTGAGTCTCACAGCAAGCATGCTGCCAGAATCTGCTTAGCAAGAAGTGCGGTTAGAATTGAATGCTTCAGTAGACAAACACAGGCAAGTCTATATACTTCTTTATGCTTAGAATGATATATTGGTTCTCTGTTTGCATGGCTGTCAATTTTTCAGATTAGATGTATTTCTCCTTTTAAGATTAGATGATATCTTGTGGTTGAAAATTGTGCATGTATGCAGCACTTGCAGAGAGTTTTTACTCAGGATCCCTAGAATGTTAATGAGGTCTGAAATAAAACCTCTTGCTCATGTCAGTGACCCTAGTTAATTGTCCAGCTTGTTTGTTTAATATATGTTTGTTTTGAAAGTGCCTGTGTTTTAGCACAATCTCTATTACACTGGAAAGTACAGTATTGGCTCAGTGTAAGAATTATGGTAGAAAATGACAGAACCTGCGTTTTCTGTAAGAACACTGTCACTAGGGGAATTCCTTAAGAAAACTTAGAAAGTGTTGTGTTTCTGCGCATCTGTGGTTCATACACTGTAGATAGGAAATAGAAAGGCTTTTTAAATCTGTACATAAGTTTAGAGGTTCAAGTGTTTTTGATTTTGGAATATTTAGTAACTATATTTAATAAAATTTAATTTAAAATTTTGTATGAATTGAATCTCAATGGGTTTCACTGTAACATTTCTATGCATGTATACAGTGTACTTCAGTCATATTCTAGGTGCAAGCTTTTTAATATTGTAAAACATTCAGTATTTTACTAGATATGAATGAAGCCAGTATTTAAAAATGAGAGTAAAAAATAACATTGAAAAAGATATTTTTATTCTGCATCATTTTGGACTATCCAGACATAATTAAGATTATATTAATTTTTGCTGCTAGAACTTCAAGTTGTTTGCATTTTGAAATAATGAATAAAAAGAATCATTAAAAGAAACTGTGGATAAAAAATCCAGCTGATGGAGGTGGACTGTGGCTTCTCAGTACTCATGATGCTTGGCGACACTGTCATCAGTAGTTAGATCTAGAAAAATGAAAATGGTGTAGTCTGTTTACAGAGCACTGTGACTGTCAACACAATACCAGAAAGGTAAATTGCCACAAGTATTTTATCCAAGATGATTTTTATGTAAGTAACTAGGTGAGAGATACCTACGTCTATATATCCAGACAGAAACATGCTTCTGTCAAAAGATGAAATGTGTCAAACGTCAAGAAGTTGTCAATATTTATCATTTACAATTTTTATAGAGGACTGAGGAAAAGAGAATTTATAATGACAGTAAAGAGTGTGTTAAAACCTACAGTTATAAAATCCAGTTGACAAATTAAATAACACTTGTTGCTACTTTCAGAAAATACATTGACATCTTTGAGGCAAATTTAATTAGATTTTGGCTTGTCATTTGGGCTATTTATATATTTCTCTGTGAGTGTCTAGTTTGATAGTTATACATAATAAATATCTTTATTGACATCCAATTAGATTTTTAATCTTATGATTCTTCAATTGTACATTTTTGTAATATAAATACTGGAAAGTCTTTGAGAATCTAAGATTCCTGGGATTTTCAATGTTCTAACATCTTCGTTGAAAGTCACTTATTAAATGAAATGACTTGACATCTTCTTACTATAGTACCCAGTAGCTTTTTAAATATCAGTGAAAGAAATAAATGCACTTCTATACTTTGTTACTGAATCTATATCCCTTATTTGAGACTTGTAATGAGTAGTCTATATAATCCAGGATATACTTACCACTCAAAATATATGTCCAGATTTTTATTTTAAAGTATATATAAATATAAATATGTATGTTACATTTTAAAGGTATATTGCCTTGCCATTCCAAGCAATATCTGTAAAACCTTAAGCAGTATCATAGTGCTTTATTTCCTTTTTTCATTTAACAGAAGGGCAGTTAGTTCAGAAGTAACTTTCCTATCATTTTCTTGATTAGTGCCACTTTACTGCCTGCATTTGGCAGATGGCTATTTCATTACTAATCAAGATGAAACTCTAGAGTAGTTCTGGCGTTCAAATGGTATCTACTATTTTCAAAGGAATTGCCTGGGACTGACCACTGGCTTGGATTTACCTTTTAAAAATATTGCAATGCCAGAGACTAATTAGAAACTCTCATTTGTTATGCTCTGACCTATTCTAGCTGAACCTTTGAGTTTAATGTATTTATTTAAGATCGACAATGTAACTGCAATTTTCCAGAATGTCATAGATATGTAACGAGAAATATAGTTCTGCGTTTAAAGCTGGTGCACACTCTGAAATTTAGACAGATATTTGATTTTTAAATTAGTTTGTTCTAGAACTAGTGATAGCAGGGTTTCTATTGTTTGTTTTCTTGAGATTACATAATTTGTGTAGACATCATTTAGAGGATTAAATAGTATTTTACAAGCATGCCAGCTAAATATATCTTTACATAATTATGTTCATATTTTCTTTGGATGTTGGCATTAAAATTATGAAGGGACACTTCATTAAGAAGGCCCAATCCAAAAGGTTTTAACAGACTACATAATGTTCCATTTTTAATCACAGTGACAACTGAACAAATCAACAGGCACTTATTAAGTGTTTACCGTGTGCCAGGTACACATAAGAAAGGTTGAATAAAACTGCATGTGTTATATTCTTTTCAATTGCTAGTTAATTGTTTAAATAAAGGCTTGGCTAAATGTTAAGCCTATTTCAAAGGTGCATTTACTCTGAGAAACCTTGGCTATATGTGGTCAAGGTAATTTTTGCCTGCTGATCATAAAATACCTATCATAAAGGGAAATACATTTAATAAGTACTTACAGAATTTTAAATGTTGCTAACAACATTCAACTCCAGCTAAAGATTAATTATAGAGTTTCCAGATTATTGAAATTATGGTTTTTCTCCATTTTCCTCCTCCTCCTCTCTCTCTATCTCCCCCCCTCTGTGTGTGTTTCTTTTTTCTTCTATAAAACTTGGACAGAAAACAGAAACACTTTTTCATTTTGTGTTTCTACTTCTTAGTCTCCATCACAAAAGATATGGGGATTATTTGAATAGAATTCTCAAATGATTTGAGAGCCAATTTCAATTATCTATGCTGTCTTTACTACTGTTATCAAGGATAAATAGAAGTTTGTAAAAAAATAAAACCTCAGTATACTAGTGACATGAAATAATTTTGTGATAATCTCAAAGTAACTAGAACTTTTATAAACACACAAATAAAAAGAAAAGCAGAGAAATTAATTTATTTCTCTATAAGGGCCCAATTTGGTTTCACAATTAATACAAAGGCTTTAAATGAATAGAGTGGTTGAAGATTAATCAGGAACCAGGGAAAGTGAGTAGAACACAAAGTATACAATACCATTTGAGATTAAGTCAGGTATATACAGTGAGAAGATTATAAGTATGCTTCTAGCTAACAGTAATGGTATTTATCATTCTATCTCTTAATTTTAGATATGTGTAAGTTTATGTGGGGCTACCACTAGTGGTAAGTTTGAATACTTTCGCCTCATTTTAGACCTATCAGTAAATATCAAAAGTATATTAAATGAAACTTCAAGTCCTGACTATTGAAATCTGGTGTTCTTACTGAGGATTTGACTTTGAAAAAAAAGAAATTAAGAAAAATATATTGTATGTAGGCAAAGAAAATAGCAATATTCTAACTCATCATTGGTGTTGATGAGCTATCAGCAGATGATAGGAAGTTACTCCTTTTGAAAGAGCCAAACTCTGCTGACTGACTAGGACTCACTCTAAAAATATAGGCAGTTCTTGATTGTCTACATAATGGAGGATTTGAAGTCTTATTACTATTGGAACCTTAAGTTTTGATAAAAATTTTACATATTATATTATAAAACTCTTTTTGGAGTGGAGACAGTGAGCTTAATCATCTAATTGTGTTTTGAGACCCGAAAGAGAACGGAGTTCAGAGGAAACCAGTTCAGTTTTTAAAATGGGATGGTGATTCATTTATAATTAATTGAGATTTAGCCTCTTTACTTTCGTATTCTGCATGGTGATCTGTTGAATAACCATTGAAGATGTTTTGATATTTGTAGTTTCCACATATTTCCTTAGGTGTTATAATTTTAATACAATTAGAGAACATGAAATAACTATATTTTAAATCTCCAGAGTTTATAATTATTTCAATTATGAACTTCAGTCACAAAAATCAGGATTAATTTGCCAGAGTTGATGTCAGTCATGGAAATTCTAAAATTCTTAATGAGACAGTAGTGGCATTTGATGTGGATGGAGAAAGAAGAGGAGGAATGTTGCACACAAACACAATTTGTCTTCTCTCATGATATTTATCAGTGTGATTTATACTCCGCATACATTTTTGGAAGCCATAAATGAAGTCTTTCATCATGATTCCACGAGTAGAGTCTGGTTTTTAAAAATCACACACTGTTTTGCACATCCCTATATGAGAACTTAGCTGTCAATTCTGGATGAGGCCATTTCTAATTATTTTATTTCTTTCTTTTATCTTTTTGTCTTTGGTGCTGGCTACTGAATACAGAGCTTCCCCCCCCAAAACAATTTAATTTTAAAACGTAAAAGTGAATTATATGCATTTTATAAAGTTAACAGAGACCAAATGTGGTGACAGGACTTGATGCAATACACAGTTTTTATCTCCAGAGTGCTTTCTATCAGGACTCTCTAGTTGGACTTGGTGGGTTATTATTTTATTTTAAATTGCTTTTATTGAACTGTATATTGTTCTCTGCTCCCCTCCTTCCTCTCTCCTCCCCTTCTACCCTCTCCCATGGTCCCCATGCTTCCAATTTACTCAGGAGAAAATGTCTTTTTCTACTTCTCATGTAGATTAGATACATTTATGTCTCTCTTAGGGTCCTCATTGTTGTCTAGGTTCTCTGGGATTGTGAATTGTAGGCTGGTTTGTCCCTGCCACCCAGAACCAAAATAACCACACAGAAACTGTACTAATCAAATCACTGTTTGGCCCATTAGCTCTAGTTTCTTATTGGCTAACTCTTACATTTTAATTTAACCCATTTTTATTAATCTGCATATCACCACATGGCAGTGGCTTACCGGCAAAGATTCAGCACATCTACCTCTGGCCGCAGATCCATGGCGTCTCTCTGACTCTGCCTTCTTCTTCCCAGTATGCCATTTTGTTTTCCCTGCCTAGCTAAGTTTTGCCCTAACAACAGGCCAAGGCAGTTCCTTTATTCATTTATGATAATCACAGCACACAGAGGGGACTCCCACACCACCTCCCCTTTCCTGTTCTTTTCAAGTCCTCTCAGGTTTTAAGTGGATTTAGTTGGCCATGTGGGCACCAATTTGTAGAAGGGAGGGTCCCTTGTTAGTCCCGGCCACCCATAACCAAAATAACCACACAGAAACTGTATTAACCAAATCACTGTTTGGTGCATTAGCTCTAGCTTCTTTTTGGCTAACTCTTACATTTTAGTTTAACCCATTTTTATTAATCTGCATATCACCACATGGTAGTGGCTTATCAGGTAATGTTCCCAGCGTCTGTCACAGGTGGAGACTCAATGACACTCTCTAATTCCACCTTCCTTCTCTCATGCTATAGGCCAAGCCAGGTCTTTATTCATTAACCAATAAAAGCAACACATAGACAAAAGGACCTCCCACAGCAGGTCTGAGGTTCCTTACTCAATATGATGTTTTCTAGCTCCATCCATTTGCTTGCAAATTTCAAGATGTCATTATTTTTCTCCATTGTGTAAATGTACCACATTTTCCTTATCCATTCTTCAGTTGAGGGACATTTAGGTTGTTTCCAGGTTATTGCTATGACAAATAATGCTGCTTTTTAACATAGTTGAGTGCATGTCCTTGTGCTATGATTGAGCATCCTTTGGGTATATTCCCAAAAGTGGTATTGCTGGGTCTTGCAGTAGGATGTTTCCTAATTTTCTGAGAAATTGCCATACTGATTTCCAAAGCAGCTGTACCAGTTTGCACTCCTACCAGCAATGGAGGAGTGTTCCCTTTACCCCACATCCTCTCCAGCATAAGTTGTCATCAGTGTCTTTGATCTTGGCCATTCTTACAGGTGTAAGATGGAATCTCAAAGTTGTTTTGATTTGCATTTCTCTGATGACTAAGAATTGAGCATTTCCTTAAGTGACTTTCAGCCACTTTAGATTGCTCTGTTGAGAGTTCTCTGTTTAGGTCTGTACCTCATTTTTATTAGATTATTTGTTTCTTTTATGACAAATTTCTTGAGTTCTTTGTATATTTTGGAGATCAGTCTTCTGTCTGATGTGGGATTGGTGAAGATCTTTACCCATTCTGCAGGCTGCCGTTTTGTCTTGTTGACTGTGTTCTCTGCTTTACAGAATCTTTTTAGTTTCAGGAGGTCTTATTTATTAATTGTTACTCTCATTGTCCCATTGATTATTTGTTTCTCTCAGTGTCTGTGCTACTGCAGTTATATTTAAGAAGTGGTCTCCTGTGCCAATGTGTTCAAGCGTACTTCCCACTTTCTATTCTATGAGGTTCAGTGTGGTTGGTTTTATGTTGAAATCTTTGATCCATTTGGAATTGAGTTTTGTGCATGGTGATAGATATGGTTCTATTTTCATTCTTCTACATGTTGATATCCAGTTATGTCAGAACCATTTGTTGAATATGCTTTATTTTCTCCATTTTATATTTTTTTGCTTCTTTGTCAAAAGTCAGGTGTTTGGATTGATACCTGGGCTTCTATTCGGTTCCATTAGACCTGCTCTCTATTGTTATTCCAATACCATGCTGTTTTCAGTACTGTAGTTTTGTAGTAGAGTTTGAAGTCAGGGATTGTGATCCCTCCAGAAGTTCCTTTATTGTACAGGATTGTTTTGGCTATCCTGGGATTTTTGCTTTTCCACATGAAGTTGGGTATTATTCTTTTGAGGTCTATGAAGAATTTTACTGGAATTTTGATGGGCATTCCATTGAATCTGTAGATTGCTTTTAGTAAGATTGCCATTTTTACTACGTTAATTCTACCTACTGAGGAGCATGGGAGATCTTTTCATTTTCTGGTGTCTTCTTCAATTTCTTTCTTCAGAGATTTAAAGTTCTTGTTATATGGGTCTACCACTTGTTTAGTTAGAGTTACTCCAAGATATTTCATGTTATTTGTGGTTATTGTGCAGGGTGATGCTTCTCTTATTTTTTCTCAGCCCCAGAGCTTCTTCTATTCTAGGCAAGTCTATATCACTGAGCTGTACCTCCAACTCTTTAGCTCCTTTAAATCCTGACAGGTAAACCTATTTCAATACTTAACTGAAAGTTTTTTTGATCTAATTAGTACATGCATAATAACATAAAATCCCAGTTATTTGGTTCATTGGAGGAAGTCCCTTTTGTGACAGATTTTTAAAAAAATAGAGAAATGATAATTTCAGAAGGCTTTGGAAGGATAAACAAGAAATCTTCTGGAAATGCTTATTAAATATCTTAATAATTTAACAGTTTAAAATGAATGTTTCATTTTTATTGACAAATCCACAGGTAGATTTATTTTTGATGTGATGTGGCAGTTTGCTCAGTATTTAAAAACACAAATGAAGAAGTAACAGAATAAATTCTCCTTTTAAAATGACATCCAAATTATATAGTGCTAATGTTTCCTTGCTATGTGATGTAAACATGATTTTTAAATCTTTCTAGTAGAATGATTTTATATCTTGCATATTAATACTTTTCTTCTTGGATTATAAAGATCTGCTTACTCATAGAGTTTCACACTTGTAAAAATATTAGCCTTTGTCTTCATGATTTTGTGGGGAGGTGTGTAAATCTTTAAAGTGTCTGTAGTTGTTATTTGAACAAACAGCATTTTCCTTTTAATACTGTCAACATAAACAATTTACTATTGTTTGGCTTTTGAATAATTTCTAAGGCCAGGGCTAATAAGGTAGTTTTATAATATCCTCTGTTGTCATTTGACATAATTTAATGGGAAATTTATGAAATAGAGTAAAATGTAGTGTCTTAGTTTGTAACTTTCACTAAAAATGTCCTTGGTTAATTTCATAATATATGTAGCAACAATGAAATACATCTTTTTTATAAAATATTTTTTAGATCATGAATATATTATATAATATATTTCAGTTAATTTTTATGTTTTGTTTTTTTTGATTTTCATTTTAGTTTTTAGTTTTTGGTTTTTTAAAATAGCATTTCTCTGTTTCTCTTTGTCACAGCCTTTGCTATCCTGGAACTCAATTTATAGATCAGGCTTGCCTCAAACTCACAGATCTACCTGTCTCTGCCTCCCAAATGTTGGGAAGAATAAAAGTATGTGCCACAATCTCTGGTTTCAACTAAAACTTTTAAAAATTATTTATTTATTTATTTTGTTTATTTATTGTATTCCTTAATTGATAAGGTTGTAGAATATTTTAAAATGTATCTTTAGCAATTTTATCTTTTGATAACTCTGTTCATATTCATAGCCCATTTTGAATTTGGTCATTTGTTTTCTTGACTTTTGTTTTTAATTTCTTTATATATTATGAATATTAATCCACTATCCGATACACAACTGAAAAAGACTCTCTCCCACTGTGTGGTCTTCTTCTTCATTCTCTTATTTTGTTTCCTTGGCTGTACAAAAGCATTTTAGTTTCATGAGGTCTGACTTGTCAATCGTTAGGCTCAATACCTGGGCAAATGGAGTCCTATTCAGAAGGTCCTCTCCTACACCTGTATCTTGTAGAGTAGTGACTATGTTTTTCTTCTACCAGTTTCAGTAATTTGGGTTTTTACTTTGGGATGTTTGATCCATTTGATGCTGATTTCTGTGAAGGATGACAGATATGAGTCTTTTTATGTTGTAATATATGCAGTCATCCTTAGATTAATTTTTAAGAGAGGGGAAAATGTTATGTCCTTGTTCTTTATTCGAAAGCTTTGGATAAATAGTAACCGTATGACCTTTTCAATTTAGAATTTCATATATCCCCCTAGGTCCAAAGATTTGACTGATATAACCCAACAAGAGCTGAAAGCCAATGTTCCGAATTGAAGAGAAGAACAGGTAGGAATCCCTGCTAATCAAGAAGAAACCTTAGAGTCCTAGATACAACTGTTTTTTTATCACAGGTTCTGTTCTGGATAGTTTTATGTCAATATGACACAACTAAAGTCATCTGAGAGAAAGAAACCTCAATTAAGAAAATGCCTCCATAAGATCAAGTTGTAGGCAGGCGTGTAGACATTTTCTCAATTAGTGATCAATGGGGGAGGGTACAGCCCATGGTGAGTAGTGCCATTCCTGGATTGCTGGCTCTGGGTTCTATAAGAAAGCAGGCTGAAAAATCCCTAAGAAACAAGTCAGTAAACAGCACCCCTCCATGGTCTCTGCATCAGCTCCTGTCTCCAGGTTCCTGCCCTGATGGAGTTCCTGTCCTGACTTCAGGATGAGGAGCAATGTGGAAGTGTAAGAGGCCAAATAGATCTGAAGACTTCTTCATTTCAGAAAGAACATTTGGGGCTGTGGTTCAGAAACTCTTGAGTTCTTATAGCAGTAAGCCTTTCAGGATCTTATCTTGCCACTTTGAAGGCAAGGATTCTTAAAAGTGCTTGATAATTAGGCGATTTTTCTTATAGTGACTTATCTGGTTACAGATATAACATTTATTTAACAGACTATTTTCTATAGAATGGGAGCCAGACAAACATCTTAAGTTAACATAGTTTACATGCAAGACTTGAAGAAGCTCTGCATGCCTTTTATTCACTCTCTGTTTGTAGTTAGTTTTCACCTACTTTTGACACCTCTGTTCTTCCTTTAGTTCCTAGTATAGAAAACAGAATTAACTATACTTAATAGGCCACTAATGTTAGTCTTGGGTCCTAGAGGCAATTTTTGTCATTTGCTCTGATGTGAGGAACAGATTGAATAAGGAATTTGTCTCTAGGGAAGAATTTTGCCTTCAAAGTAGAGAGGAATCCACTTGCAGTATATTCCTGGGCAATAGCTGCCAGTTAGGGGTTGCATTTTTAAGATCTAATTTAAATTGTGGACTACATTGTTCTATAAGTCCATGTTAATCTCTTTATTTTTAAAATAGTACTAAAATTTCTCTTAATTATGAAGGATAAATCTATGAGGAAAATCTTCAGGAATTAAATAGGAAGTTATCTACCCAGAAGAAAATGCAACAAGACTTAATGATTGGTTTGTCCCCATTTCACTTGGGTGCCTTATAATCATCTGTAGCATTTCCTGTCCAACTCTGAAGTTTTCTTGGTCAGTGGTATAAACTTTCCACAATCGAGTATAGCATGTTTTACTCAATTTCTGGGACACTTTGGTCATCAAGGATCATGTTTTAATTGTTATGTTATATATAATAAATCTATGATGACCTCCCTAAGAAGTAAGGTAGTATAAATTTCCTTTCTGCAAGGATTGGGAGGAAACTAAAAAGGAAAGAGCTGCTTATCATGGTCATGGGAGAATCTCTAAATTCTATTTAGGACCTAATTAGTATATTATGCAAAATTAATGCCTCAAAAACAGAAGCACTCACCATTTGGGAATGTGATGATTTCTCTTTAATGCATTGACCTTAATGCATGGCAGTAACCTCAGCACATGGGAAACAATGCATAATTTTAGTTACTTTATTTTTGAAAAATGTATCTGGGTTAGGTTAATATGGATATAGCAAAAGACAGAAGTACAAGTAGAGCACTGACATATGTAATATTTTTAAGTGTTCTCATCGCATAGACTTATTTAAAAATATTTTCCTTCTTTTAAATTTGATTTTTATGCAAATGAGTGGTTTTGTCTACATGTATGTATGTATGTTTACAACCTGAGTGACTACAGAGCCCAGAAGAGGGCATCACATTCCCTGGAACTGGACTTAGAGACAGTTGTGAGCCACATGTGGTTACTGGGAATCAAAGTTGTGTTTTCTGCAAGAGAAACATGCTCTTAATTGCTGAAACATCTAACTAGGCCCATAAATACTTTTCTTTAGAAAGAGTGAGCTCATATTGATAATCAACAAATATTTACCTCCATTTCTTTCTTAAATTTTAACTATTTAATACATTTGTAATGATTTTGATACTAGGTATGGATGATGATACAAAATGGTTAATTTTTAATTGAATAAAATAAAGCAATTATTTTTGCAGAAAATTGTTGAATGGCATTTCCTTTTGACACTGCTTTGTGATTTTATGATTCTGATACAGTTGGGATGTTTTAAGTTGTTGATCAAGTTTTCTGTCCTGCCTGGTTCCCGCAGTCGTTAAGTCCCAAAGAAATCACACAGAGGTCTATATTAACTATAAACTGATTGGACCATTAGCTCAGGCTTCTTATTAACTCTTTTTTTTAAAGTTTTGCTTTTTTAAAAAATTTATTTATTATGTATATAGTGTTCTGGGCACCAGATCTCATTGTAGATGGGTGTGAGCCTTCATGTGGTTGCTGGGAATTGAACTCAGGACCTCCGGAACAGCAGTCAGTTCTTTTAACCTCTGAGCCATCTCTCCAGCCCTTCTTATTAACTCTTATAACTTACATTAATCTATTATTCTCATCTATGTTAGCCACATGGCTTGGTACCTTTTTTCAGTGGGGCAAACACATCTTCCTTCTTCTATGGTTGGGACAGGACTAGGGAGAAATGGGCTTTCCCTTTTCCAGAATTCTTCTGTTCTCATTGCCCTGCCTCTACTTCCTGTCTGGCTACTGGTCAATCAGCATTTATTTAAAACATAATTGACAGAATACAGAATTGTCCCACACCAGTTCCCCCTCTTTTTTTTTTTAAACAAAGGAAAATATCTATAGTCCATTTTTTTGGGAATGTGGGTGTAGTATTCCAGGCTGCTTCCTGCTGGTTGGGGGCACTGATAATCTTTTGGGGACCTAAAGAAAATTTAGAATTATGGTCAAGTCCTGACTGGAGTATCCTGTGAGGCTTGATCATCTCAGGCAGCATCTTGAATCTGTTCTGGATGTAGAACTCAGACATCTGGGCCATCTGTTCCTACTGAAGATTTCTCAGGTGGTCTTCCTTGACCAAACCTGACTTTTCTTAACTCAAAATGAATCCACATTCTCTCATTCTTGTGGAAACAAAAGCAAAACCTCTTCTTCAAAGTAACATACCTTTTGACTTCAATTTCGAAGTCAGGATATTTTCAAAGTACCTATCTTGGATTAATTCAGCAGCATTTATAAACAAATATCTTTTAGCAGCTGTTGCTCCTTCCTCAGCATTCAAACAATTCAAAGAGCATAATAACATACAGAATCAAGATTCTCTGTGTAATTTTCATCTTTATGTGGCTTTATTTTAACCTCTATTTCTTTTCTTTTTACTTTTTCTTTTTGAGACAAGGTTTCTCTATGTATCTTTGTCCTGGAACTCACTTTGTAGACCAGGCTATCCTTGAACTCACAGAGATCTGTCTCCCTCTGCCTCCTAGGCATTGGGATTAAAGGTGTATGAAACTACACCTTGAACTCACAGAGGTCGGCCTGCCTCTGTCTCCCAAGTGTTTGGATTAAAGGTGTGTACCACCACACCCAACTATTCTCTCTCTTTTTAAGGACTTTAGCCTTAAGCCTGCATATATTTTTAACACACTGTAAACCATTTAGAGTTTTTTTTTGTCTTTGAATCTCTTTTTACTGTGTATCTCTCTTTTCCTGAACATGTGAGTCTTTAATTTGCTAAGCAATATGGAGAGGATTAAAGCCATGACTTTGACGGCTGGATCCAGTCCATTCCTTAGCTTTCTGAGATTTCAGCCTCATAGGCTGGAGCCATGTTTATTGCCACAGCTCTATGGCGTTTCAAGGTCCCTGCCACCACCAAAAAGCGTGCTGTCAGCTTTTCATTAATGCCATTTAAGTGTTTCATGGCAGGACCTCTTAAAAGAGCTGCAAGGTTTTGCAGCTAAAGCTGAGCCAGGAAACCTCTCTTAAATGAGAGCACTTGCCTCTAGCAAGCAGAGCCCACCCAAGAAAATGTTGCTATTAATAAGCCATGCTTTACTCTATTCTTTTCTGTCTAGAATTACTTCCCAAGCTCACTCAGGCTTTAGG
>PVIU01029920.1:0-17425 GCA_004026605.1 Ondatra zibethicus | reverse complement strand
GGGTGGCAACCCCTTTTGGGGTCAAATAACTGTTTCATAGGGGTCACATATCAGATATCCAGAATATCAGCTACTTACATTATAATTCATAACAGTAGTAAAATTAGGTATGAAGTAGCAATGAAAGAATTTTATGGTTGTGTTCTCTGCAACATAAAGATTTGCATTATAGGGTCACAACATTAGGAAGGCCGAATCCCACTGCTCTAGAGCTATTGCTCCAATGCGTGAGCTGCAGAAAAATGTTATGATACCCCACACCTCAACACTTTTTTTCTAAAAATGTTCAGAAGATCCACAGGTCCATAGCCAGTATCATATTTATTCATGAAGATTTGAATAATGAGAATGGAAAGGCTTCTGAAGTGTCTTCAACATTTCCCATAACACAATGATGGGTTTTCATTGTGTCCAGGACTGCCACTTCCTGACCAGTTCCAGGAACCATAGTCTTCACCTTTCTTGTGAAGCTTGTCCTTTTTGTCTAATTCTACACCTCCTGCTGAGAATAAGGTGGCAGAACTGTTGTTACTGACAATGGTGTGACCTGTTTGCTAGGAACCTGCTTAGATGGAAGCAGTGTGATCCACTTGGCTCTACTTACCATTCATGCAATGCCCGTTACATCACAGAACTGGTGCGTGACCAGTGTACTCCCAGTGACCCTCACTAGGTTTCACAAAGTCTCACCAAATAAGATAAGCCACTTGTTGGTTCCCGGCTGCCTGGCTAGCTTAGACCTGAAATAATCACACAGAAACTGTATTAATTAAGTCACAGCTTGGCCCATTAGCTCTAGCTTCTTATTGGCTAACTCTTACATCTGAATTTAACCCATTTCTATTAATCTGTGTATAGCCACGTGGCTGTGGCTTACTGGTTAAAGTTCCTGTGTCTGTCTCCAGCTGGATTACATGGCGTATCTCTGACTCTGCCCTTCTTTCTCCCAACATTCAGTTTAATTTTCCCACTTACTTCCACCCTGCTATTGGCTCAAAGCAGTTTCTTTATTCATTAATGGTGATCACAGACAGCACACAGAGTGAAATCCCACATTACCTCCCCTTTCTGTTTAAACAAAAAGGAAGGCTTTAACTTTAACATAGTAAAATTACATATAACAAAAAAGATATCAAGAAAGAATTACAATTAAATGAATTACACAATCACAATACCTTAATCAAGAGCAGAAATATACATATAACAAAATTGACCTTAAATTTGTATCAATACATCAAGATCCATACCAATGCAAATTATTCATATCTATATCATATCCCCCTTTAAATGTAAACAAACATTTATAGACAATATTTGGGAATATGGGCATAGTTTTCTCCACACTGCTTCCTGATGATTGCTGGGCATAGTAATTTTTGGGGGTGTTTACGGTGACCTTCGGGGGATCTTTGGTGTAGGAGGGCCTTTGTATTTGGGTTGCTTTCATTGGTTAACAAAGAGACTGCCTTGGCCTTTTGATAGGGCAGGACTTAGATAGGCAGGAAAAAGAGAACAGTATGCTGGGAAGAAGACAGAGACAGAGATCCCCCACCATGAAATCACCAGAGTCAGACATGCTGAAACTTTCCCTGTAAGCCACGATCTCTTGGTAAACACAGATTAATAGAAATGGGGTAAAGCAAGATGTGAGAGTTAGCCAAGAAGAGGCTAGATATAATGGGCCAGGCAGTATTTTAAATGAATACAGTTTCTGTGTAATTATTTTTGGTATAAGCTAGCCAGGCACCGGGAACACAGCAGGAGCCAACAGCTGGGACCAAAAGCAGGCCTGCGCCTCTTACTACAGATCTTGTTACATCAAACCACACCAGTCTGGAAGCAATCCACACATTCTCATCCTCTGTGGAAACAAGAGAAGAACCTCTTTTCCAAAGCAAAATATCCTTAGACCCAAATTTGGAAGTCATGATACCTTTATAATATACATGCTGGTTTAGCTTAGCAGCCCATACAATGAAATGTCTCTCTGTCCTTAGCTCATTCACAGTCAAAAAATTCAAAGATAACACAATAGTATACATAATCCAGACTCTCTGTGAATTTTCCATTTTTATGTGGCTTATTTTTCTTTACTCCTTTTAATCTATGACTATCTGTACTCTGTCTCTTTAAAGACTTTACCTTTTTTTTAAAGCATTAACTTTATTTTATGACTCTAACCTCTTTTTCTTCTCTCTTCAAAGCCTATGTACATTTATGCAACACTATGACTCATCTGTATTTGTCTTTTTTGCATATCTGTATTTCTTTACTGTCCAGGAACACCTTTTAAATTGCTAAGCACTTCTTAAAACTTAAGGTGCACCATTACTATGGTATATATGGAACTTTCTGCTTGCCCACCCAGTCTAAAACTTAAACTTCACCATTACTATGGCATATGTGGTACTTCCTGCTTGTCTGCCCAGTCCATCACAGTGGAGCCACTCGCACCTCTGAGAGCCATGCACAGAGCCCCATTTTCAGGCGCACAGCCGGTCCATGTTGCCATTAAGCAAGCTGCTGCAGTCTGCTCACAAACACCACTCAACTGCTTTGTAGCCAGACCCCCTGCCTGAAAGAGTCAGAGTTTGCACTGGCAGCATGGCCCAGAAAGCCAGCATTTCAAGAGGCGTGGCTTTTCTGCTATCACTGAGTCAGGAAAACCTCTCTTAAAGGAGCTGTGGCACGCCACCAGCAAGCAGCTGTGCTAAACTCTGTGTTTTTCTGTCTATAATCAAGCTCTCTCAGGTTTTTAAGTGGATTTTAGTTTGCCATGTTGAAGGGCCACTTGTTGGTTCCCATCCAGCTAGCTTAGCCCTGAAATAATCACACAGAAACCATACTAATTAAAGCACTGCTTGGCCCATTAGCTCTAGCTTCTTATTGGCTAACTCTTACATCTGAATTTAACCCATTTCTATTAATCTGTGTGTCACCATGTTGCTGTGGCTTACCAGCTAAATTTCCAGTGTCTCTGGCTGGGCTACATGGTATCTCTCTGATTCCACCCTTCTTTCTCCCAGCATTCAGTTTAGTTTTCCCCACCTAGCTAAGCTCTGTCCTATCAGACCAATCCAGTTTCTTTATTTACCAAGGGTATGCACAGCATACAGAGAGGCATCCCATATCACCTCGCCTTTTTTTGTTTAAATAAAAAAGAAGGTTTTAACTTTAACATAGTAAAATTACATATAACAAAACAGGTATCAAGCAAGAATTACAGTTACACTATTTATATCTACTTTATCTTTTATCTAAGCTAAGGAAAATTATATTATTACTATCTATTCTTCAACTCCATCAAAGACTCCAGAAGGATATATTATTACCTAAGTAAGCAGGAAGTATATTGTAAGCAACTTCCAAAACTCTAGAATTGACAGAGGCATCTCCCTGCCTGGACAGTCACCCAAAGTTCTTCTGTGCCATTGGGGCATCCATATTCAGCTTACAGGCCCATAGTATTCAGCAGACTTTTCCATGAAGCAGAACATTTCAAAGACAGTTTTGCCTATAATGACACTTTGTCAGTCACATGTTTCTGTGTCCTGCAGAATATCTAGCAACTCTTTTGTGAAACAGGAGGACCATCTCACCTTCAGGCAAGTTCAGCATTTCTCTGTGTGTCTTGAAAGTCTGGTTTTTATAGAATACCATGAAGCAGTCCAGGCAAGAGCAGTTTCTTGCCCAAATGGCTAACAAACCCTATAAGGAGCCTTTTCGATACCCATCCTCCTCTTGAAGACAATGGTCTATACCCTGCCAATTATATTTTAATAAAATGCTGATTGGCCAGTAGTCAGGCAGGAAGTATAGGTGGGGCAACCAGGCAGGAAGTATAGGCAGGGTGAAGAAAACAGGAGAATTCTGGGAAGAGGAAAATTCATTCTGCAGCTGTCACCAGGCACAGAGGAAGCAAGATGTGACTGCCTCTCCAAAAAAGTTACCAGGCCATGTGGCTAACACAGATAAGAATTACGGGCTAATATAAGTTATAATGGATAATAAGAAGCCTGAGCTAATAGGCCAATCAGTTTATAATTAATGTAGGCCTCTGTGTATTTGTTTGGAACTAAACAGATAGGGGACCTGGTGGGACAGAAACCTCTGTCAACACATGGTGCTCAATGTGGGACAACTGCATCCACATAAAGCCTGAGAGAGCTTGGAAAGGGATTCTAGACACAAAAGAACAGAGTTTAGCATGGCTTCTAGTAGCATTTTCTCAGGTGGGCTCTGTTTGCTAGAGGCAAGTGCATCTCATTTAAGAAAGGCTTCCCAACTCAGCTTTAGCTGCAAAAATTTTGCAGCACTTTTAAGAGGCCCCACCACAAACACTTAAGTGGTATTGATGAATTGCTGACAGCATGCTTCTTGGTGGTTACAGGGACCTTGAAACTCCATAGAGTTGTGGCAATAAACATGGCTCTGGCTAGTACCTCTGCCTTGAGGCTAGACTCTTAGAAAGCTAAGGAATTGGCTGAATACAGTTATCAAAGCCATGGCTTCAATCCTAGCCATATTACTTAGCAAATTAAAGACTCATGTGATCAGAAAATGAGAGATATACAGTAAAGATAGATTCAAAGTCAAAGAAAGCCTTTAAATGGTTTAAAGCATGTTTAAAAATATATGTAGGTTTGGGAGAGAAAAGAAAAAGGATAAAGTTCTTAAAATAAAAAAGAAAGAAAGAGTAGTCAGGTGTGGTAACACACACCTTTAATTCCAACACTTGGGAGGCAGAGGCAGGTGAATCTCTGTGAGTTCAAGGTGTGGTGGCACACACCTTTAATCCCAGCCCTTGGGAGGCTGAGGCAGGCAGATCTCAGTTTTTAGAATGTTGGTTACAAGTTGTTATGGATAATGGTCAGGAGAAAAGGAGATTTGAAGGCATAAGTCATAAAACAATTTCACACCAGTTTGGAATTATGATTAATAAAAGGGTTATTTATTTACAGGGAAAAACTTACAGATCACTGTCCAAGACAATAGCCCTCTGTGCAACCAGGAAAGGAATCTAGTAGCTGGAAGCAGAGACCAAAGCAAGAGAGAGAGAAAGCAGGGCTACCACTGCTATTTAAAGTGAAAGAGACCATGCCCAAGTGGGCTGGTATCTTAAAGGCTATTGGCTAAAGGAGCGGAAGGAGCTCCCACAGCAGAGATACAATTCAGAGTTCTTGTTTTTGTTTTATTTAAAGGGGGGGGAGTGCTGTGGGAAAATGGTCTGTACCCTGTCAATTGTATTTTAATAAAACCCTGATTGGCCAGTAGTCAGGCAGGAAGTATAGGCAGGGCAACCAGACAGGATGTATAAGTGGGACAAAGTGAACAGGAGAATTCTGGGAAGAGGAAAGATTCAGTCTGCAGCCATCACCCAGATGCAGAGGAAGCAAGATGTGACTGTCTCACCAAAAAAGGTACCAAGCCACATGGCTAACACAGACAAGAATTATGAGCTAATATAAGTTACAATAGTTAATAAGAAGCCTGAGCAAATAGACCAATCAGTTTATAATTAATGTAGGCCTCTGTGTGGTTATTTGGGACTAAACCGATGTGGGACCTGGTGGGACAGAAACCTCTGTCAAAAACTGGCCACCTTTTTATAATGTAAATATAGAAAAGCAGATCTTGTACAAATTCTCCTGAACTCTTTAGACCATAGTCACTGCATTCCAAGAATGTCTTCTCTTTCTGTGTTTGCTGCACCTTGCCTTCCACAGTGAAGGATGAGTCAGTGAGCCATGTGCAGAACAGTACCTCCTGAAGGTTTCAGACAGACCCGGACCATTATGAGGTCATGCTATAAACTGGAGAAAAGAGAGAACCTCACTGAGGTGTGTTTGTTGCCAAGAAATGATTTAGTAAGTCCTTAGGATCATAAATATGTTCACACCCAGAGCTGCATTGCCAGATAATGGGGGTGATTTTAGAGGCTGTGGATGGTTTTGGGTGCTCGTGACAGAAAGGACGTAGAGATCTCTCAGGTACTCTGCACTGGAAGAAGTACTGCAGGCAGAAGATAAATGGGCTAGATCGGACCCACACAGGCATTCCAAGTACTGAATAGTCTGTGGGCTAGCAATCCCAACTTTGACTTCTCTCGAAAGTGAATGGGGTGTCCTAGGTCTGCACATCTGAAGGAAAAGCTCTCAGCTCAGTGGGTGTGGCCAAGTCACTTGTCTACCTTGAAGGGACAGAACCACGTGTAACATCACAGATATAAGGGTACATATGGGGTATGGTGGTACTCAGGATGTGAGGTCAACCCCAACTGGTAGTGAATTCAGATGGATGGAGAGCTTCTGGAACTTGTCCTACAGTAACAACTGGAGCTCAGAATCCTCCGTTGGGTGGAGGTTGTGACTGTGGGTGGTGAGGGGCTTGGGTTCACATATGTCCTTCCTTCTCCTCCTTATTTTGCTCTAGTTCAGGTGGTAAGTACTGGCTCCCTAATTCAGAATGCAATGAAAATATTTTATTTTCACTTTAATCCTTTGCAGAAAAACTTACTAGTCAGCAGATCAGACTTTAATCCACAGGTTATACCCTTTGTCTCTTGGGCTTCTTAGCAGTACAATGGAGGCAGATGCAGCAGCGAAGGAGATTACTGTTGACATCGAGAGACACACTTGTGATTTTCTTATCTGCAGCTAATTATTTTCCCAAAGTAATATTTCTATTTTCCATAGGTTAAGATTTAGGTCTAGAGCTGAGGCCATGGGTCTCCTAGCATATAGAGAAAGTGTTTGAGTGCTTTTATCACAAGGAACCATGAGGAAGGAGATAGGGTGAGTATAAGTTTCTCCTTACCTGTAACATTCAACACTCTACTCCCTGCCCCACTCGGGGCTCTTTCTGGCCATTTTCTCAATGGGAAACTGCTTTGCTAGAAGGACCATCTGCATCTAGAAGTTGGGGGGTTCCCCATCACAGCCAGCTGCCAATGCCATTCTTCCCTTTATTATTACAACTATACTTCTGCAACCTAGGTTGAGTCCAACTGCACACTTACCAGGAAAGAAAGCGTTCTTTGCAAGTTCTGTGAGAAACTAACTTACTTAGCAAGCATTGTGTCCTGGGCTAATCATTTAATGTCTGATGGCAGAAGAAGCTATTCCTCAGAGACTTGGGTACTCCTTGACTTCACATGACCCCACTGTTTATCACATAGTGGATCTCCTATACATGTTCTCCTGCCGACAACCAAGTGTTCAGCTCCATTAGGGTTCTTCTTCCTGCCTCCCAACGTTCTACTTTTGGCTCATATGTTGCTGTCCAATTGTTCTACTGTCTATGCTAGTATTCTCTTATCTGGTAAAAAATGAGAAGACAGAAAAACAAAAGCGTCAATTCCACTGATAAATTTGTCAGGTTGCATCCAAGTTAACTTTGGTTGAATGTTCCATGGATATCACACTCTTGCTCATGAGTTCAGCTGCAGAAAAAAAGACCGAGGCAGAGACTCAGGCAGCATGTGGAAATACCACCAACAAGTGTTGACACAGTGCATGCAGAAGTAGAAACTGGGGATTGGCAGTATATAAGGGGATTGGCAGGAGCTGTGTGTAAGTCTATGAAGGTCCACCGCCTCACAGACCCCTTCTAGGAGAAGATGACTGGTACACTTGAGAACTGTTAAGTTAAACTGTTAACTGTTAACTTGTTACTGTTTCTCTTGAGAACAATTTCAAGAAAACTTATCTGACACCTTTAAATACAACTGGTACAAACCCACTCTTCCCCCACCTCCACAGAAGTCCAGACCTGGATGATTGGCAGTTGAGGTAAGACCTGACCTCATTATACACATTTTTATTACCTGTCTTTAATAATGTTTTAATTAAATTAAATAATCACGTATATATTATATGTTTAAGCAACAAATGCCTTAGTTACTTTTATAGATTCTATAGTGTTTTTGAGCTCTCTGGAAGTAGAACCCTCTAAACATGCCTACAGTTTGACTTTCAGGCATTTGACTTTCAAATACGTTTTCAGAAACTCATTGAAAGGGAACTTTGCCACCTAATTTATGGGGAGAAGATCTATCCTTTTTGTTAAGAATACTGTGGCATTCCCTTGAAAGGAGTTTTCTCTCTCATAAGGCAAAACGTCTGATCTGATTTTGTTTTTAAAATAAGCCAAGCAGTCATGCCCTTCAGGGTCAGGGTCAGCCACTGATCATGGACTTCCAGGCTGCTGCCTGCTGCCCAGACACATGAAGTGACACAGAGACAGCCCTCTCCACACACAGACACTCATGGGTCTGTCTATGGGCTAGGAGTTTTGCCACTGTAATTCATGCAGAATCACTTTATGTGGAAGAAACTGAGACTCTAGTGGATGCTGGTTTAATATTCACAGGAAAAATGGGCACTACTCTCATCCCAGAGACTCGATTGTCTCTCAGGTTTGAAAAAATAAAAGCATTAAAAAACACTTAATTGATTTCCCAAGTCTTCAAGTGTCTTCTTTCTCTAGTCAAGCTGCTTATACTTCCTGAAATGTTTTAGGTGCACCTGTGAGGCCTTGAAATAGTGTGTAGCTTATAGTGACCTATTTCTTAGCATTTCTAAAGATACAGGTTTCTAAGCGCACATTTTTCTGGTTTATATCTCGAATTGTATGTACTCTCTAGTATATGTCTAAATGTTTAGAGATATATAAAGAAAATGCCTAGAAAGCTGTTTCCTGCTTGGATTTTGAAGAGGCTTATAGCATAAATTATAAAACCTGAATATGTAATATTTGCCTGTTCATGGTTTGATGGATTGGGTGTATTTTAGAAAGTGCTGCTTTTATTGAACAGATTTTTATTGTGCATTTGGCTATTGTCATCACAGACAACAGAACTGCAGCGTACAGACTTAGGTGAAGGTTCAAAAGAGTGAAGCAATCTCAAAATGCATGTAATACACAGTAGCATTTTTGAAAAGGTATAAATGCACATGAAAGAAAAGCCTAGAGTTATGTATACCATAGTTTTACTAGTGGTTATATAATCAGGTGATGAGATTATAGCTTCATTTCATTTTAAAGTCCCTACAACAAAATTGCATTTTTAACGTGAAAACTAAGATGCCTGGAGTCAGGTTCACTCTGGCCTGTGGGAGCAGAGCTACCAGGGCCCGTGCCTCTCATTCTCAGACTTCTTGAATTCAAAGAGGCTAAGTGGAGGTTTAAAGAACAAAGGCCTGGGCTGCATTGCTCCCCCTACAGTGAAGATCCCATGATGCCATATTGTTCCTTCAACAATGGAACAACCCCACATTGTATTGCACCTGGGAGGCTTTGGTACTTTCTTTACACCTGTGACACAGCTTAGACTCGCCCAAACAGTTCTAGTCCTGAGCCTTGAATGAGACCTCTTTGTCCTTGAAGCTCTAAGCTTTATATAAAAATCTTCAGCGCCAGCACTAAGTTGGGTCTGTGTCTGTTCATGTATGATTAGACACATAGATATTTACTGCTGGTGAAGCATGCTTGGAAGCCCAAGACTCAATCTAAAAACTTTAGGGAATAAATTGAAGAAATGCTTCTGGCTTAGTGTTTTTAAGAGGACTTTAAAGGTGAGGGTACCAGTTGGTGGCTTTAGCTTGTTTTTCCTCTCCCAGTGAATACAGGTGACTCCTTTGTAAACCCAGACTCTCTGAGAATGTTTTGCTGTCAGAAAAGCTTGATTTTCTTATCAAAACCTGTCAGGAAACTCCTGATACTGACCAGAGACTCCACCAACAGCTGGGGTTCCCGGGGTGTCGTTAATAACTGTTCCTTTAAGAATTCATTAAATTTCTAGCTCATTTCATCTTTCTAGGCATATAATCTTAATTTGTTCTGACAAAAGTGAAACAGCCCAGTTGTCCCATCTCATTTTTCCTGGGAGACAGTCACACTATGGAAATCAGTTGACTTGATTTTCTCACAGACTCAGATTTTTATGAGTTTGAGAAAAAATATGATTTAGCGGCTGGAGAGAAAGCCTCAATGGTTAAGTGTGCTTGTTGCTCTTGTAGAGGATATGGGTTTGACTCCCAGAACCTACATTGGGTAGCTTACAACTTTCTGTAACTAACCCTCTTCTGAGCCCTCTTCTGGTCTCTGCAGTCACTTACACATACATGGTGCACAAACATACACTGAAGCGCGCGCGCGCACACACACACACACACACACACACACACACAGAATAGATAATGATTTAGTAAATGAAATATTTTATAAACAATAGAAAACCTTTCTCATGAATGTGACAACAGAGTCACCCTCCGGCTCCCCAGCTTCATGGTCTGATGGAAGTGGAGCCTGCATCTTTCTCACCTGCTCATAGTTGTGTTCTGGAGGAAACTGGGCTTTCTGTTCCCATTGGGTGGGACCACCCTTCCCCATGTGTCCTCATCTTTATCTGCCATTTCTTCCTGCGCGTTTCTCTTTCTTGTATTTTAGCGCAGCTGACTGATACTATGGGTTGTATAAAAATTATACTTTATTTAAAATGCTTGGAACCTGGAGTGTTTCAGATTTGGTAATTCTGTATATTTTGGAAAATTTCCATGCACAAAGCTGTACTATATCTTGGTGTTTTTGTTACCTTTGTCCCTGCCATAACAAGATGCACAGCAGGAAGCAACTTGGCAAGGTTTATTTTCTTTCTTACTGTTTCTTATTCTTCTTGGGGAGGTAAAATCCATGGTGACACAAACGCATGGTGGCGGGAGTGTAAGGGTAGTCACATCGCACTGGCACTCAAGACGCAGAGAGGGGAACACTAATACCCACAATGCACTCTCCTCTTTTTCTTTTTGTTCAGTCTGAGAACACAGGCCCTGGGATGGTGCTACCCATACTTGGGGTGGGTCTTCCCTTGACAGACATGCAGAGGGTACCAAATTCAGCTGAGCTAGCATTGAAGATTAACTATCACACCTGAGGATTGGATCCAAGCCCAAACATGAGATTCACTTATGTTTCTTATACAACTTAGGCAATAAGTTGAATGCAATTTTATTTGTGTGTGTGCATGTGTGCACGAGTATGTGAGTCTATAAGCCCACTGGCATGTGTGTAGGTATGAGTATGTGTGTAAGCCCCTTTGCATGTGTATGGATGTGAGCGTGTGTGTAGCACATTTTTATGTGTGTAGATATGAGTGTGTGTATGTGTGTAGCCCATTTTTATGTGTGTAGGTATGAGTGTGTATAGCCCATTTACATGTGTGTAGGTATGAGTGTGTGTGTAAGCCCGTTTGCACATGTGTAGATGTGAGTGTATGTGTAGCTCATTTTTTGTGTAGGTATTAGTGTGTATGTGTATGTAGCCCATTGGCATGTGTATTGGTATGAGTGTATACATGTATAGTCCATTTGCATATGTGTAGATATCAGTGTGTGTAAGCCTGTTTGCATGTGTGTAGACGTGAGTGTGTGTAGCACATTTTTATGTGTGTAGGTATGAGTGTGTATGTGTGTTGCCCATTTGCATGTATGTAGGTGTGTGCGTGTGTGTAATCCTGACATTGACATTGGGTATCTTCTACCATTTTCCACTTGATTTGTCGACTGTCTGTTACCGAATCAAGAGCTCATTAATTTGGCTAATTGACTACCTTGACCCAATTTGGCATCCGTGTCTCGGCCTGTTAGTGCTGGGATTTTAAGCGGGCTGCACGCTTGGTCAGTTTTTAGCGTAGTTCTGGGGATCGGAATTCTGGTCTTCACACTCGAGAAGCAAGCGCTTCACCTGCTGAAAGGCTTCTCCCCAGCCCCTGAAGGCAATTTCATAGGGTACTTGTAGTGCTGCGTGTGTTTTACACACAACTCTCCTCTTTGAGTCGGGTGTGGACTGTCTCTCTTGGGACACAACCCCGGCGCTCCAAGAGCTCTGAGTTCGGGAACATTTAGATTGGGAACTTCGAGAGGAGGCATGCCCAGTTCGTGTTTCTCTGTTTCCAACAGCTTCCTCCAGAACCGCTGACAGTCTGCGCGATGGTGCCATCTCCTCATGTCAGGCAGAAATATTTAGAAACAGTTCTGTGACTGTTTTGTGACACACGGAGCTACGACAGCTTAGTCTCTAGTTTGTCTTCAGTGGCTTTCAGTGAAGGCGGAGCCGTGGAAACGCCTCAGGGTTTTGTTAGGCAGTATCACAAGGGACCAACTTCCGGTCAGGATGAGTTCATCTTGCTCACTGCTAGTAAGGTCTCCCACCGTCTGGTCTGCCACTTCATCTTAAATACATACAAACGGCAGGTTTCCCTGCTGCACACACACATGTACTACAGACGGTAAATAGCTTGTCCCTTTAAAACCATGCGCTTATTTACTGGGCTGTTAAAAGGCAAATGCTCAGAAGTGAACACAGCTCTCCATTTCTGTGGCTTTGCCAAAGCCCTTGTTCTCAAACCAATCTTAAATATAACTTCCCTTTAGGGAGTTAGAGGAATTCCCCCCCCCAAAAGGAAAATTGAATGATCAAAAAAAATCAGATTGATTTTGTCCGTGATGCTATCATCAAAACTTGAGAAAGAGAGGGAGGGAGAGAGATAGAGATAGATAGATAGATAGATAGATAGATAGATAGATAGATAGATAGATAGATAGATAGATAGATAGATAGATGATAGATAGATAGAAGAGAACATCCAGAGATCCTTCCCAAGTAGGTCCCTTTTACTAAACGTTAAAAAAATCAACAATCATAAATCTATCAATCAATTGATATGCCAACCTATCCCTGATAGGTTGAAAGAGAATTCACAATAGTTACAAGTGATAGATGCACAGGGGGCTGATGTACCTGTGTGACAGAGTAATTACTCTCTCTTAAGAGAGTAATGCTCACTAAATTGCTCAGTTAGAAGGACCAGGAAGTCTGCTTGGGGAAGACAGATTAGTCTGCTGCCAATCCATAACTTTAAACCGAACACCTTCTCTCAAAGGTCCAGTATGACCACCTACATCAAGGAAACCTGAATGTTCTTACCTTTGTGAGGAGGAAGAAGAATGCTCTAAGTATGCAGGGGGTGGCGGACCCCACAGTGCATTTGAGGAACTCCCTCTGCTGCATGCACTGGGTCCTCAGCACAGCACAGCTCCAGCCACAGGCCCTGGGAAATCTGTCCTCAACGCTGACAGCATACACAAGAGCAAAGCTGAGAGCTTTAGCACTGAGCTTAACCCTCAGTGTCAGGGCAGAGAGAATGGGATGGACAAACTGTCATCCCTGTCAAATATTTAGAAACAGTTCTGTGACTGTTTTGTGACACACGGAGCTACGACAGCTTAGTCTCTAGTTTGTCTTCAGTGGCTTTCAGTGAAGGCGGAGCCGTGGGTTCCATCACAAAGGAGAGATCCAAGGAAGTAGATGATCTGGGAGGGTGAGGATGACCTAGGAGATCTGGGAGGGTGAGGATGACCTAGGAGATCTGGGAGGGTGATGATGACCTAGGAGATCTGGGAGGGTGATGATGACCTAGGAGATCTGGGAGGGTGAGGATGACCTAGGAGATCTGGGAGAGTGATGATGACCTAGGAGATCTGGGAGGGTGAGGATGACCTAGACAGGACTTTGCAGATGAGGTGAAGTCCCCAAAGCGTCAAGTTGGCTAAGGAAGAACCCAGAACATCTGAGCACCTGCTCCAGACTTTCTTCCTTTGTGATTTTAATTGTGTCCCCCTAAAAGATAGGCTGACCTCCCTTATCACTATGAATGTTTTTTTTGTTTTTGGTTTTTTTTGAAACAAGATATTGCAGATGTAATTACAGGTTCCAATAATGACATTTAAGATTCAAATGGGCCCTAAGAGAATGGCTTCATTCTTAAGGAAGAGAGGGGTTTAGGGGATGTAGGTACTGCTTAGCAGTGACGAATACTGACTGTTCTTCCAAAGGTTGTAGGTTTAATTCCCAGCACTCACATGGCAACTCATGACTGTCTATAACTTCAGTCCCAGGGAATCTGATGCTTTCTTCTGGCCTCTGTGGACACCAGGCACACAGACATACATGCTGGCAAAACACTCAAATGTAGAGGCAGGTGCAGACGTGAGTCAGGAGAGCCAAGGATAGCTGGCAAACTCCAGAAGTGTTCATATTTCTTCTAGAAGGATCCAATCCGTTGACACCTTAACTTTGGATCCCTTACCTCTAGATGTAACACTAGGGTCTGCTTGTTGGGGTTTCTGTCCTGCCCAGTTCCCACAGCTGTTTAGCCCCAAAGAAAATCACACAAAGGTCTCCATAAGTTATAAACTGATTGGCCCATTAGCTCAGGCTTCATATTAGCTCTTATGACTTATATTGACCCATTATTCTTATCTATGTTAGCCACATGGCTCAGTACCTTTTTCAGCGGGGCAGGTCATATCCTGCTTCTTCGGTGTCTGGACAGGACTGCAGAGGGAGCTTCCTGCTTCCCAGAATTCTCCTGTTCTCATTGCCCCGCTTTTGGTTGTCTGTTCCTGTCTGGTTGTCCCGTCTATACTTCCTGCCTGGCTACTGACCAATTAGCATTTATTTAAAATGTAATTGACAGAATATAGACCATTGTCCCACACCACCTAGAACTGAGGAAGAGAAGCAAATTCCTAGTGTCCTGCTGTGGTTTGTTACAGAAGCCCTAGGAGAGGAACTGACTCTTGGTATAGTCAACCCTGGCGGTTGAGGCAGAGGGCTGCTGGTGGAGAGCTAGGACGAGGCTAGATTCATGCCTGAGGGTGGCTGGGAGAGACACACAGGTCCCTGGATGGTCCTGTGAGGGATGTGGCAAGTGATGAAAGGGCCTCCCAGAGAACCTCGGAGGTCAGGAGGGGCCGTAGGAATGGAAGTATTCGCAAGTGTTTTCTCCTGTTCCGTTTGCTACCTTCCATTCCCTTGCTTATTTCATTTGCTATTAAGGAGCTTTTTAGTCCTGTGGCCCCACTCTTCATTTTTGTTTCTCTTGCCCTCTTTTGGCATCGTATCTATGAAATCATCAATGTAGCCAATGCCATACAGTTTCCCTCTCTTCCCCTAGGAGTTTTATAGTGACTGCTCTCATATTTAAGACCTCAGTCCATTCTGAGTTGATTTCTCATGTGTAGTATAAGATATATAGATAAGAATCTAATTTAAATCTTTTACATCTGGATATGCAGTTTTCTTAACATCCTGAGTGAGTACCTATCCAAAGGAATTGAACAGAAGCTCTCAAAGAGGGCTTTGCACTACTGATGTAGGAGGGTGTTCTGTATTTGTATGTATGTTAAGTTAATTGCAGGGTTATTTAGAAGCGACAGGATGAAGGAACAACCTAAATGCTCATCAATGGATAAATGGAAAAGATTGCAGGGTAGTCATGCAAGGAATCTTATTCAGCAATAAAAAGAATGACATAAATATGGATGAACCTTGAGGACATTGTACTACGTGAAATGAACTAGTCAAGAGAATGGATACTGCGTGATAGCATTCATAAAAAGTATATAAAATAGTCAAGTGTGAATCAGAGAGCACAGTAGAGGTTTCCATGAGCTGAGGAGGGCCACTCAGAAGATCTACAATCGCAGGTATGTAAGTTATTCAGTTGCAGAAAACAGCTCTATAGCACTGCACCTGTAGCTGACAGTACTCTATTAAATACTTAAACTTTTGTTTAAAAAATATGTGCTTAAAAATACATGTCTACACACACACATACACATGTGCACACACACATATGTACACACGTACACACACCACACACATGCACACATACCACACACACCACATACCACACGTTCACTGCACACACACACCACACACACAGTGCACACACACCACACACATGCACACACACCACACACGCAAACACATGCACATACACCACACACACATCACACGCATGTGCATGCACGCACACACATACACACACAGGGATCTGCAGCACTCAGTTAGTGGGGAGAGCAGTCACTTTTTGTTGCTCATATCAAACTAGTAAACCTAACATTGCACTGTGTGCTGGGATTTCTGAAGAATACATAAAGAGAAATCAGGAGAGATGAAATATTTACCTCAGCAAAACAGTTTGACCCTGCAGGGAGGGACCAGCACAGAACAAGGGGCTCCTCCCTGGCACATGTGTAAAGCTTGTATGTTCTTTCTGTGCTCACATGCTATCTGTGGAAAAGGACAGTGGGTACAAGGCAGACTCCCTGAAAAACCAAACCATTGACCAAACAGAATTGTATTAACCAGAAATAGACCCCAAAACAGAATTGTATTAATCAGAAATAGACCCCAAAGTCGGAAACGCTCAGACACCTTGAATGTGCGAGCCTTCCTCCTTCTGCTACCACTGTGTGCTGGAGCAAGGGGAGATAGGGGACCACACTGGCCACCTGGAGGGGCAGGCTTCAGAGTTCTAGATCAGTTCTAGAAACCAGAGAAAGGAACATTGTATCTCACATCTGGATTGTAGTGCACACACTCAGACACATCTATCCCTAGGAAACCAATGCAGAACTACCTCCCTCAATCCCAGAGGAAAGACTTGGCTGGAGCGGTGGCCACACACAGTGAGATGGCCGTCCTTTGGCACATAGCTACTGAGCACCCATACAAGGCTGTACAACAAGGCAAGTGTGGAGATCATAAGACAATATAGGCAAACTGGGGAAGATGGCTCTTTCTCCCTCCCAGGCCCTAGCTTTTGTAAAAGACCTTCATAAATGCCTCTTTTCAGTTGCCAGCGTGTATCAGGAGGAAGGAATAGCGAGTAGCCCAGGCACACACTTTTAGACAGCTTTGAAGTAAAGACACAAACTAAGTCACTACCCATACCACCCTCTGAAGTTTTTCTAGATCTTTCCTTCAGAAAGAACCAAATGAACAAAAACTCCATTTTGTTGACCACAATCTGATAGCATTGAAGTCACAGAAAAGAGAACAGTCAATGACAGCATCAAATGTTGTGGGGAGGAAGGGAGAGGCTGCCAAGGAGCAGGGACTGCACACAGAAGACAGAAGGAAATGGTTCTTGTCCAGCCCTTCCTAGGCTGCATTCCAACAGGCACTACCTCGAGCTGGCTGCAATCCCACCTCAAGCTGGCCAGGCAGCCCAGCTGTAGCAGAGCAGAAGTGTTTGTAGCCAAGAGAAATAAAACAGCAGCAGAAAGCAGCGTGCAGTGGGCAGATAGTTCACCTGATTCCCACAATCGAGTGAAAGCCACACATCACCTTAAATGAGTTTCTGGGGACCCTGATGTCAGCCGGATAACATTCTGGTATAGGAGGGTCTTCTGTTTGTGTATTGCACTCATTGGTTAAATAAAGAAAACTGCCTCGGCCTTTTGGTAGGACAGCCCTTAGGTGGGCGGAGTAGATAGAACAGAATGCTGTGAGAGAGAAGGCAGTGTGGCAGACGCCATGCTTCTCCAGCACAAGATGGACACTGGTTAGACTCATG
>PVIU01029919.1:0-16831 GCA_004026605.1 Ondatra zibethicus | reverse complement strand
AGGTCCCATTTATTAATTGTTTCTCTCAGTGTCTGTGCGGCTGGGTTCTATTTAGGAAGTGGTTCCCTGTGCCAATGCATTCAAGTGTACTTCCCACTTTCTCTTCTATAAGGTTCATTGTGGCTGGCTTTATGTTGAGGTCTTTGATCCATTTGGACTTGAGTTTTGTGCATGGTGATAGATATGGGTCTATTTTCATTCTTCTACATGCTGATATCCAGTTATGCCAGCACCACTTGTTAAATATGCTTTCTTTTTTCCATTTGATAATTTTTTGCTTTTTTATCAAAGATCAGGTGTTCGAAGATGTGTGGATTGATATCTGGGTCTTCTATTCAGTTCCACGCTATCGTATTTTTTCAATTACAAAAGTTTCTTTGAGGGAACCGAGATATGGCTGAACAGTTAAAAGCACTGGCTCCTTGCTCTACCCGAGGATTTGGGTTCCATTTCCAGCACCCACAAGGCAGCTCACAACCATCTGTAACTACAGTTTCAGGGAACCCAATGCCATTAGCTGGCCTCTGAAGGCACCACACACATGGTACACAGACATACATGTGGGAAAACACTTGCATACGTGAAATTAGAAAGTACTTTGGGAGACAGTCCTATGCATTTGCCTTTCCTAACGTGCCCTTTTATCTTATTAGTATAGACTCAAAGAACTGGAATTACAAGGTCAGCATGTAAGACTCAAGGACCATTCCACATATATGATTTAAGGATCATTAAATAGGCTTGCAAATTCACAATGGTATTGTGTATGTTTCCCCTCCCAGTACTCTATTTTGGTAATCTTAGCCTATCTAATAAGCAAAGAAAGGTCATTTTGATTTTCACTTTTTTGTGTGTGTTTATTATTGACTTGTCTTCAATTATGAACTAATGTTCTGCCCATTGTCTTGTCAGTTTTCACTTATTAACTATAAACATAGTTTATATATCTTAAAGACATTGGTACTTAATTGCACAACTGTTCTTCCTTTAGGTAACATGATGCCTTACCTTTCAAATGTTGTTTTTTGCCTTCACGAAATCATGTCTGTCCATTTATAAACTTCAGTATATTTTATTGTAACTTTGTTGAGTTATAATTTGCATACTATTTCAGGGGATTTTCAGTGTATTCATGGCATTGGACAACCACTACCATTAACTTCATAAGACTTTCTTCACTTTAAAAGGAAACCCTAGACCAGAAGTCCCTGTTCCTGTGCTGAGGAGATCAATTCAGAGGGGTGGGTATGTGCCCGCCAGGCCGGAAGGTCCCTGGAAGGGAGTGCAGGGCATCTCCAGCTCCTGCTGCAGGGGCTTCTTTGTCCCACAAGAACCTGCCCTCGCTCGGCCCCCCCCAAGTTCGCCCTTTCCTCTGCGGGGTCCTTGGACCACCAGAAGTCCCTGTTCCTGTGCTAAGGAGATCGATTCAGAGGGGTGAGTGTGTGACCCCCCAGGCTGGAAGGTCCCTGGAAAGGAGTGCAGGGCACCTCCAGCAAGGCTGCAGGGGCTTTGTTCTACAAGACCCTGCCTCCCCCAAGCCTGCCCTATTGTCTGCGAGGTCCTTGGCCCAGGAACAGATCCTGCTCCTGCACCGAGGAAATCCAGTCAAAGGGCATTCCTTACCATCTTTGGGCTCCTTAGATCCACCAGCACAACCGGCTCCAGTGCTGAGGCGCCCTAAGAGAGGGCAGACCAAGAAAATTCCCCAAGTATACAGTCAGTCACAGCAAAGATTGGATCAAGACACCAAGACTCTACTGGCTGCATTTGAAGGAAGAGATGGGCAGGTGCCAATGCAAGAATTCCTCCAACAACATGAAAAGCATCATGACAACACCAGAATCCAGTGAGCACGCAACAAGAAGACTTGAACACCCTATTCCAGAAGAAGTAGAAGAAATCGACTTTAAATGTAACATTATGAAAATAATAGAGGCCCTTAAACAGGATGTGAAAAAATGGAGAAGACAAACAAAAAGGTAGAATAAATGAATAAAGCTCTCAAAGATACCCAAGAAAACCAAGAAAAAGCAATCAAACAGGTAATGGAAACAGTTCAAGAATTGAAAAATGAAATGGAGGTAATGAAGAAAACACAAACCGAGGGAAGGCTGGATATGGAAAATCTGGGTAAATGAACAGGAACTACAGACAAACAGAACACAAGTATAACAAACAGAATACAAGAGATAGGAGAAAGAATCTCAGACACTGAAGATACTATAGAGGAAATAAACTCATTGATTAAAGAAAAAAACAAATCCAACAAATTCTTAACACAAAACATCCAGGAAATTTCGACACCATGAAAAGACCTAACCTAAGAACAATAGGGGTAGAAGAAGGAGAAGAGTTACATACAGCTCAAAGGCCCAGAAAATATATTCAACAAAATTATAGAAGAAAACTTTGCAAACCTAAAGAAGGATATTCCTATGAAGGCACAAGAAGCATACAGAACACCAAATAGACTGGATAAAAAAAACATCCTCTCGCCATATAATAATCAAAACATAAAACATACAGAAAAAAGAATATTAAGAGCTGCAAAGGAAAAAGGTCAAGTAACATATAAAGGGAAACCTATCAGAATTACACCTGACTTCTCTATGGAAACCATGAAAGCCAGAAGGTCTTGGATAGATGTGCTGCAGACACTAAAAGATCACAGATGCAAGCCCAGACTACTATACCTAGCAAAGCTTGCATTCACCATCGATGGAGAAAACAAGATATTCCAGGACAAAAACAGATTTAAACAATATGTAGCCAGAAACCCAGCCTTACAGAAAGTACTAGAAGAAAAACCACAAAACAAGGAAACCAACAACACCCATAATAACACAGGCATCTGACAACCCTCCACCAGCACAACTCAAAGAAGGGAAACACAAAAACATGACCACCAAAAAACAAACAAACAAAAAAAACAAAAAAAACCCCAACAACAACAACAAAAAAAAACCGGAGTTAATAACCACTGGCCATTAATATCACTTAATATCAATGGACTCAATTCACCTATAAAAAGGCACAGGTTAAGAGAATGGATATGAAAAGAGGATCCAACATTCTGCTGTTTACAAGGAACGCACCTCAACCTCAAAGACAGACACTTCCTCAGAGTAAAGGGTTGGGAAAAGGTTTTCCAATCAAATGAACCTAAGGAACAAGTGGGTGTGGCTATACTAATATCTAACAAAATTGATTTCAAACTAAAATCAATCAGAAGAGATGGAGATGGACACTTTATACTCATAACAGGAACAATTCATCAGGAGGAAGTCTCAATCCTGAATATCTACGCCCCTAATATAAAAGCACCCACATATGTAAAAGAAACATTACTAGATCTAAAAGCACACATCAAACCCCACACTCTAATAGTAGGAGATTTCAACACTCCTCTCTCACCAATGGACAGGTCAACCAGACAGAAACTTAACAGAGAAATAAGAGAACTAACAGACATAATGAACCAAATGGACTTAACAGACATCTATAGAACATTCCACCCAAACAGAAAGGACTATACCTTCTTCTCAGCATCTCATGGAACCTTCTCAAAAATTGATCACATACTCGGTAACAAAGCAAACATCCACAGATACAAAAAATTTGTAGTAACCACCTGTGTACTATCAGATCACCATGGAATAAAGTTAGAATTCAACAGCAATTCTACCTCCAGAAAGCCTACAAACTCATGGAAACTGAACAGTCAACTACTGAACCACCACTGGGTCAAGGAAGAAATAAAAAAATTAAAGTCTTCCTTGAATTCAATGAAAATAAAGACACAACATACCCAAACCTATGGGACACTATGAAAGCAATGCTAAGAGGAAAGTTTATAGCACTAAGTGTCCACATAAAGAAAACAGAGAAAGCTCACATCAGAGACTTAACAGCACACCTGAAAGCTCTAGGAAAAAAAGAAGCAGACTCACCCAAGAGGAGTAGAAGAATGGAAATAATGAACCTAATCAAACTGAGAGCTGAAACCAACAAAATAGAGACACAGAAAACAATCCAAAGAATCAGTGAAACAAAGAGCTGGTTCTTTGAGAAAATCAACAAGATTGACAAACCCCTATCCAAACTAATCAAATGGCAGAGAGAGAACATGCAAATTAACAAGATCAGAAATGAAAAGGGGGACATAACCACAGACACATAGGAAATTCAGAGAATCATTAGGTCTTACTACAAAAGCCTGTATGCCACAAAATTGAAAAATGTAAAAGAAATTGACATTCTTTTTAGATAAGTACCATATACCAAAATTAAATCAAGACCAGGTGAACAACTTAAATAGACCTATAAGCCATGAGGAAATAGAAGCTGTCATCAAAAACCTCCCAACGAAAAAAAGCCCAGGACCAGATGGTTTTAATGCAGAATTCTACCAGAACTTCCAAGAAGAGCTAATACCTATACTCCTTAATGTGTTTCACATAATAGAAACAGAAGAGTCATTGCCAAACTCCTTTTATGAAGCGACAATTACCCTAATACCAAAACCACACAAAGACTCAACCAAGAAAGAGAATTACAGACCAATCTCACTCATGAACACTGACGCAAAAATTCTCAATAAAATACTGGCAAACTGAATCCAAGACCACATCAAAAAAAATCATCCATTATGATCAAGTAGGCCTCATCCCAGAGATGCAGAGATTATCAACATATGAAAATCTATCAATGTAATCCATCATAGAAATAAACTGAAAGAAAAAAAAACATATGATCATTTCATTAGATGCTGAAAGAGCATTTAACAAAATCCAGCACCCCTTTATCATAAAGGTCTTGGGGAGAGTAGGGATACAAGGTTCATACCTAAACATAATAAAAGCAATATACAGCAAGCCAACAGCTAATATCAAATTAAATGGAGAGAAACTTGAAGCCATTCCAATAAAATCAGGAACAAGACAAGGCTGTCCACTCTCTCCATACCTCTTCAATATAGTGTTTGAAGTTCTAGCAATGGCAATAAGACAACATAAGGAGATCAAGGTGATTCAAATTGGAAAGGAAGAAGTCAAACTTTAGTTATTTGCAGATGATATGATAGTGTACATAAGTGACCCCAAAAACTCTACCAAAGAACTCCTACAGCTGATAAATATCTTCAGTAATGTGGCAGGATACAAGGTCAACTCCAAAAAATCGGTAGCCCTCCTATACACAAAGAATAAAGAAGCAGAGAGGGAAATCAGAGAAACATAACCTTTCATGATAGCCACAAAAGCATAAAGTATCTTGGGGTAACTCTAATCAAGGAAGTGAAAGATCTATTTGACAAGAACTTTAAGTCTTTGAAGAAAGAATTTGAAGTGGTTACCAGAAAATGGAAGGATCTCCCACGCTCTTGGATTGGTAGGATCAACATAGTAAAAAAGGCAATTCTACCAAAAGCAGTCTATAGATTTAATGCAATCCCAACAAAATTCTTCATAGACCTTGAGAGAACAATAATCAACTTTATATGGAAAAACAAAAAACCCAGAATAGCCAAAACAATCCTATACAATAAAAGCACTTCCGGAGGTGTTACCATCCCTGACTTCAAACTCTATTACAGAGCTACAGTAATGAAAACAACTTGGTATTGGCATAAAAACAGAATGTTGACCAATGGAATCGAATTGAAGACCTGGATATTAACCCACAAACCTATGAACACCCCATATTTGACAAAGAAGCTAAAATTATACAATGAAAGAAAGAAAGCATCTTTAACGAATGGTGCTGGCATAACTGGATGTCAACCTGTAGAAGAAAGAAAATAGATCCATATCTATCACCATGCACAAACTCAAGTCCAAATGGATTAAAGACCTCAATATAAATCTGACCACACTGAACTAGAAGAGAAAGTGGGAAGTAGCCTGCAATACATGGGCACAGGAGACCACTTCCTATGTATAACTCCAGTGGCACAGACAATAAGAGCAACAATAAATAAATGGGACCTCTGAAACTGAGAAGCTTCTGTAAAGCAAAGGACACAGTCATTAAGACAAAAAGGTAACCTACTGAATGGGAGAAGATCTTCACTAACCCCACATCAGACAAAGGTATGATCTCCAAAATATAAAAAGAACTCCAGAAACTAGACATTAAAATTCTAAATAACCCAATTAAAAAATGGGATAATGATCTGAACAGAGAATTCTCAACAGAAGAAGTTTGAATGGCCAAAAGATACTTAAGGTCATGTTCAACTTCCTTAGTGATCAGGGAAATGCAAATCAGAACAACTTTGAGATACCATCTTACTCCTGTCAGAATGACTAAAATCAAAAACACCAAGGATAGCCTACGCTGGAGATGATGTAGAGAAAGGGGAACACTCATCCATTGCTGGTGGGAATGCAAACTTGTGCAACTACTTTGGAAATCAGTGTGGCGGTTTCTCAGGAAATTGGGAATCAACCTACATCAGGACCCAGCAATACCACTCTTGGGAATCTACCCAAGAGATACCCAATCATAATACAAAAGCATTTGTTCAACTATGTTCATAGCAGCATTATTTGTAATAGCCAGAACCTGGAAATAACCTACGTGCCCCTCAATGGAAGAATGGATAAAGAAAGTGTGGAATATATATACATTAGAATACTACTCAACGTTAAAGACAATGACATCTTGAATTTTGCATGCAAATGGATGGAACTAGAAAACACTATCCTTAGTGAGATAACCCAGACCCAAAAAGATGAATATGGTATGTACTCACTCATTAGTGGACTCTAGCCATAAACAAAGGACATTAAGTCTATAAGTTCACAACCCTAGAGAAGCCAAATAGCAAGGTGAACCCAAAGAAAAACATATATAGATCCTCCTGGAAATCGGAAGCAAACAAGATAGCCGGGCAAAAGTTGGGAGCACGGGGGTGGGGGTAGGGGTGAGTTTGGGGTTGGGGGAAGGAGAAAGGAGAAGGGAAGGACTCAGGAGAGCTTGGAGGAGTGGGTGTGTGGAGATGGAGGAAGAGCAGATATTGGAGCAGGGAAGAAGATATCAACATTGAGAGAGCCATTTTAGGGTGGGCAGGACACTTGGCTCTAGAGGGGATCCCAGGTGTCCATGGGGATGTCCCCAGAAGGATCCTTGGGCAGCAGAGGAGAGGGCCTTGTCCCATAGTCACACTGATGAATATCTTGAATATCACCATAGAAATTTCGTCCGATGGATGTCAACAGTTGTTTATATATTCAACAATTGATGGACATGTGAGTTGTTTGTATATCATGTCTATTGTGAATAATGTCACTGGAGGCATCTTACATAGGTTTTTCTTTAGGTATGCACTTTGGAGAGAAATGACTGGGCCACACTCTACATCTACTGTGTAGAATTAACATTGAGAATTTTCAGCCTATTTTCTAAAATGGTAGAACTAGTTTAAACTCTATCAGTGTGGTGGTTTGAATGAGAATGGCTGTCATACCATCATATATTTGAATGTTTAGTCCCCAGTTGGTGGAACTGTTTGGGAAGAATTAGGAGGTAGGGCCTGGAGGAAGTGTTTCACTGTGGTTAAGAGTTGAGGTTTTAAAAGAACAGGCAGTTGCCAGTTAGCACTCTTTCTTTCTCTGTCTCTCCAACTCTGTCTCTTCCATCTTTTTCTTCCCATCCTCTCTGCTCCATGCTTGGGATGTAAGCATTCAGGTACTGCTCCATCACCATGCCTGCTGCCATGCTCCCTGCTGTCACGGTCATGGGCTAATCCTCTGTAACTGTAAAACCCAGTAAACTTTTTTTTTAATAAGTTGCTTTCATCATGGTCTCTCTTCACAGGAATAGAAACTTAACTAAGACCGCCAGTATTGGTGAAGTTTCTAATTTCTTTGATCCTTCCAACACAGCATCTGTCTTTAAAAAACTTCTAGCTACTCTAGTGGATGTGCAATGGAATTCACTATGGTTTTGATTTGCATTTTCTTAATGACTAATGATGTTAAATATCTTTTAATGAGTATTTTGAGCATCCGTGTATCCTTGGGGAAATCTACTTTCAAACCCTTTGCTCATTTTAAGCATATTGATTGTCTTTTTACTGTTGTTTTTAAAGTGTTATTTCTACATTCTGAATGCTATACTTTTAAAAGATATAAACTATTTTTTTCTTCTAATTTTTTGGTTGTCACTTTTACTTTCTTGGTATTCTTTGAACTGAATGAAAATTAAAATTAGATTTACCCTCATTCTCTTTTTACAGATGTGCCTTTGGTGTCATCCATCCACAAAAACATTGTGTAACTGAAGTTTGCAAAGACTCACTGCCATTTTCTCCTAACTATTTGGCAATTTTTGCTGTAACATTTAGGTCTCTGAACCATTTCAAGTTAACCTTTCAATATGCCATAAGAGTACAAATTCACTATTTTATAAATGGAGATCCAGTTATACCACCAGTGTTTGTTGTAAAGGTATTTATTTCCTTACTGAGTTGTATTGGCATGCTTGTCAAAATTAAATGAGCATAAATTCATTTCTGAAATTTTTCTTCTGTTAATCTTTTTATTTGGGGCCATGGAAAGAGGTTTTGCTGTGTGCCCTTCTTGCAGAGAACTCCTAGCACTCCTGATATTCTCTGTCTGTGTCTGTTCTCACACCAGCTCTATACTGTCATGGTCACGGTAATTTGCAGTAACTTTAAGATCAAAGAAGTGTGAATCCTCTGATTTTTTTTTGTTCTACAAGATTATTTTAGCTGTGGCATCTCCCTCAAATTTCCCTATGCTCTTTAAAGATATTTTGTTAATTTCTGCAAAAAGGCATTTGGAGTCTTATCAGAAATTACACTGGACCCTTCGCTAATTTGAAGAAATAGTTCCAGATGGGAGAGATGGCTCTACGGTTAGGATCACTTTGTGTTCTTCAGGAGGATGGGAATTTGGTTACCAGCACCCATTTCAGATAACTCACAACCATAGATAATCCCACTTCCAGGGACTCTGATCCCTTTCATTTTCTGGCCTCCACAGACAGCTGGACACATGTGAATACACACACACACACACATACACACACACACACACACACACACACCATAAATAAAAAAGTCAGTAAAAAAGGATGAGTACCATCTGAACAGTGTTATCTTCCAATCCATGCACAACTTCCTTTCATTTAGTTTTTAAAAGTTCAGGTAAGATGTTAAATATCTAATAATAGTGGTGGTGATAGTAACAAGGTACCATGTTAAGCTTTTCATATGGACTGTCTCATTCAATCCATGCCTGTAAACCTTCATACAGACTCATATAACAAAATCCTATCATAGAACTATATCTATAACATTAGCAGAGGAGATAATATTTTTAATACTTTTTATTATGTATATCTGTTTATTTGCACGCGTGTGTGTGTGTGCACTGATGCCTCAGTATGCATGTGGAGGTCAGGGTACTGCTGTGGGACAATGGTTTTGTACCCTGTAAGGATTTGTTAATTGTAGTTTAATAAAATGCTGATTGGTTAGTAGCCAGGCAGGAAGTATAAGTGGGGTGACCAGAACAGGAGAATTCTGGGACAAGGAAATGTGCAGTCTGCAGGTGTTTCCCAGACAAAGGGAAACAAGATGAGAATGCCTAACTGATAAAAGGTACCAAGCCATGTGACTAACACAAACAAGAATTATGGGTTCATGTAAGTTATAAGAGTTAATAAGAAACCTGTGTTAATAGGCCAACCTATTTATAATTAATAAACTGTAGGTTTCTTTAGGACTGAAAGACTGTGATACCGGGCAGGACAGAAACCTCTGTCAGCAAGAGGACAACCTGCAGAAGTCGCTTCTCTCCTCCCACCACAGGGATCTCCATGACTGAATTTAGGGCATCAGGCTGGGCAGTAAGTAGCATTACCACTAAGCCATTTTGATGACCACAACAAGTCTTCTCAAATGTGTGGGGTTTGTATAACTTGCTGAGGATGCTGAAGAGTGTTTGATTCGCACTTTACACCTATCGTATTTTGCCATATAAAATATGGTAGGTGTAATACATAAAGTAAAATAAAAACATTTGATATCCATTCATTATTTTTCTTCAAAAGAACAATAATAAACCTATGATTTATCACCACTCACTTTCAAATGAAAGATAGACAACCTGGGGGCTGAAGAGATGGATCAATAGTTAGTAGTGCTTGTTAAAGGATCAGAATTCAGTTCCCAGAACCAGTGTGGTGACTCACAGCTGCTTGTAACTCCAGTTCCAGAGCATCTAAGACCCCCTCTGATCTCCACCAGCACTGCAGGCATGTAGGACATGTACACACATGCATTCAAACCATCGTATGCCTGAAATAAAAGATAAGTCTTAAAGAATAGCTAAATTTTCCCAAGAGGGGCATTAATTTTCATTTTTGGGAGATGTGTATTTAATGACTTGCTTAATTTATAACTTCAGGAGTCTCATTTTATTCTATATTTAATTTGTGGTAATACATCATATCATGCAATATATGGAAAAATGTAACCCCCATGAAGGAACAAGTGTAAAGGGAAAGATCATATCTTAATGTGGTTATGAAAGTAGCTTTTTGCCTCTTAAGTGTCTGAACAGTGTTGGGCTTCTCTGGTGAATTGGTGTACAGGACTATTACTGGGATGACTGGTGGAGGAGCTGGATGTTTAGGTTTGAGTCTAAGCTTATTTTACATTTTTGGTCCTAGTTTTGTTATTTGTAAAGTAGGAGCTATGATAGTGTGGATTAAAACCACAGGGATACCAAGATAAAGAAGAGCTTTGGAATTGTGTAATAACCAATTCTATAATAACATACAACTTATTATTATTATAATATCTATAATAACCAACACTCCCTTTATTATCACCTCCTTTCTGTACTGAAAAAGAGGTCCTACGCTGAGACTTGAATTTTATTTCCACCTTTTAAAAACATTTATTATTTATTTTATTCGTGTGTGTGTGTGTGTGTGTGTGTAAGTCAGAGGCTATCTTGTGGGAATCTGTTCTCTCCTTCCACCATGTTTCTAGGGATTGAACCTAGGTCCTCAGGTTTGGTAACAGATGCTTTTACCTGCTGAGCAATCCACCAATTTTTAACTATGAAACATTGGCACTTTCCTAACCCTTGAAAACTAGAATTCCCATTTGGAGGCTGAGAACAACAGAACTAGTTTTGCAAAGAGATGTAGCAAAGTGTTGACTGAGATACACATGTAAAATTGTATGCTGTCTTCTGAGAGGCAGACTTTTGTGTTACTACTGGTGTAATTCTCACTACTATTTGTATATATGATTGTACACGTTCAGAGACACTGTCTTTTCTTAAAATACATTTTTTATTGATATTTTTTGAGCTCTACATTTTTCTCTGCTCCCCTCCCAGTCTGTCCCCTCCCCCCTTTAACCCTCCCCCAAGGTCCCCATGCTCCCAATTTACTCAGGAGATCTTGTCTTTTTCTACTTTCTACTTCCCATGTAGATTAGATCTATGTAAGTCTCTCTTAGTGTCCGCATTGTTGTCTAAGATCTCTGGGATTGTGGTTGGTAGGCTGGTTTTCTTTGCTTTATGTTTATAAACCACCTATGAGTACGTACATGTGATAATTGTCTTTCTGGGTCTGAGTTACCTCACTCAAAATAATGCTTTCTAGTGTCATCCATTTTCCTGAAAAATTCAAGCTGTCGTTATTTGTTTCTGCTGTGCAGTACTCCATTGTGTAAATGTACCACATTTTCCTTCTCCATTCTTCGATCGAGGGGCATTTAGGTTGTTTTTAGGTTCTGGCTATGACAAACAAAGCTGCTATGAACATAGTTGAGCATGTGTCCTTGTGGCACGATTGAGCATCCTTTGGATATATACCCAAAAGTGGTATTACTGGGTCTTGAGGAAGATTGTTTCCTAATTTTCTGAGAAATCACCACACTGACATCCATAGGGGTTGGACCAGCTTGCATACCAACCACCAATGCAGGAGTGTTCCCTTTTCCCCACAACCTGTCCAGCATAAGTTGTTTGATTTTGACCATTCTTACAGGTGTAAGATGGAATCTCAGTTGTTCTGATTTGCATTTCAAAGACACTGTCTTATGAAACTTATTATTCAATGTTTGCATCCCCTCAAGATCTGTAGTTGAAATCTAATCCCTATGAGATAGCATTTGGGGTGTTTAGGACATGATTCCATTAGGAGCCTATGAAGCCGAGCCTTTGCGGGTGGGGTCAGTAGATTATAAAAAGACCCCAAGATAGCCCTTTCTCTCTCTCTACACCAGATAGAAGATGTCAGCAGCCGGCAAACCTGACGAGTGTTCTCACAAGTCATGGTGGCACCCTGGCCTAGGACTTCAGTCTCCATTGCGGGAAATAAATTTCATTAGTCTCAAAGCCATCCAGCACATAGCACTTTGTTACAACTGCCCAATATGATTAAAACACTTGAAGTATTATTGCTAGCCCCTGGGGACAAGCAGGTAAATCATGTTGTGGTCAAGATAGGCTGTTCAGTTTAATTAGAAATCTGGCCAGGATGTTGCTGTTTGTACCTGGAGTTTCTGAAGTAGTTGAGAGTTGCCTTTTATTAACATTAAGAGGCAGGAAGATATGGATGTCGGTCAAATACCAATCTCCTAATGTCAGTCACCTGGAGCTCTTCATGGACACTCTTCATTTATTAAGAAATTCTAACTGCTGCCTCTTGACAATTAAATTTCAGAGTAGGACTCTGAAATAGCTAAATGGATGACTGGTCTCTTGAAATGGCAATTTTAGATTAATTAGAAATTAAGGCAGTGTGACATTTCACATGTAAAGCTAGGGGACTGTCCAAGCTAACTTTTCTGTTGATTAAATGTGATGTATAATGATCACAGTTGATTGGGTTTGTTTGTTTTGCTATAAATATTACTTTCAGGTAAATTTTATTAGTGTTCCTCTGCTACCACAAAGCTGGTCTTTAGAGGGGGGATTTCAGGCCAGATCCATCTTGAGATCTCTGGATCCTGTGTCTGGAGTATATGGTGTCTACAGCAATAGGGACTTTCCTGAACCTTCAAAGTGGGTGGAAGGAAACCAAAGGCAACAGCAATAGACAGTGTTTTGGGAGACTCTTAGGCAACCCTAACTAACATCTCAAAAGAGTGCTTCTCATGCCTGGTGTTGGTGTTTTTATTATGTAGTCTGTGACTTTGGGAGAAGCGCTGGCAGCCGTTTAAACTATGTATGTATATAATAGTAAATGGCTGCAGTTACGTGTGCTCATGTTTGGACTTTCAGTTTCCTTCCATTGGTCTCTATGTCTGTTTTTGTGTCAGGACCACCTTGTTCTGTATTACTGCGAATCTGTAATACTATAATTTCATTACTAAGGATCTTAGGATCTGGATTGATACTCCCTTCAGCTTTATCCTTTTTGCTTAGGAGCATTTTGGCTATTGGGGATCTTTTGTGCCTCTGTATGGAGTTTAGGGTTTGTCTTCTATTTCTGTGAAGGATGAGATGGGGTTTTGATTGGGATTGCATTGGATCTCTAAATAGACTTGCATAAAATGGTCTTTTTCACACCAATAATTCTACTAATCCATGAGCATGAATATCTTTTCATTTTCTAGTGTCTTTATCTTCTTCTTAAGCAGTTTAAAGTTTCATTATAGAGATTCTTCACTTTCTTGGTTAGGTTATTCCTAGTTATTTTCTTTTCTTTGAGGCTACTGTAAATGGAAGTACATCCATGAGCTCTTTCTTTGAATGTTTGTTGCTGTGTAGAAAAGCTATTAGTTTGCCCAAGTTGATTTTGCATCCTGCCACACATCGAATTTGTTAATCATTCATAGAGGTTTCCTGGTAGAACTTTTGGTATCTCTAACGTATAATATCATGTCATCAAGTAGGGATAATTTAGTTTTTCCTTTTCCTATTTGTATCCTTTTAATAATTTACTTTATTGCTCCAGCTAGTTTTTTGTGCACATTGTTGAAAAGGAGTGGGAATAGTAGACAGTCTTATTCTTGGTTTCAGTGCGATTGTCTTAAGTTTTTCTGCATTTAGAATAATGTTGGCTGTGGGTTTTTCATATACAGCTTTTATTATGGCAGGTGAGTTCCTCGAATCCTACATGCTTTGAGACTTTTTTATTATGATTGGATTTGGCAAAGGCTCACTTTTTTCTGCATCTATTGAGATCAGCATGTGATTTTTGTCATCATGTCCATTTATGTGGTTTGTTACATCATGGTGAATGTTCTGATGTATGTCTGTATTCTGTGTGTAAGTATTTTATTGAGCATCCTTCTGTCTGTGCTCACCAGAGGCCTTGTCCTGCACGTTTCTTTTTGTGTTTGTGTCTTTACCTGTTTTTGCTATCAGAATGATACTGGCTTCACAGGAGGAGTTTGGGCATACTCTTTCTGTTTCCATTGTGTTAAATGATTTAAGAAAAGACTGACTGTAGACTTTTTTTTTGTTGTTTTTTGTTTTTTGAGACAGGGTTTCTCTGTAGCTTTGGAGCCTGTCCTGGAACTAGCTCTTATAGACCAGGCTGGGCTCAAACTCACAGAGATCCGCCTGCCTCTGTCTCCCGAGCACTGGGAATAAAGGCATGTGCCACCACTGCCCAGCGACTGTAGAGTTTTAAAAGTCTGTAAAATTCTGCTTTAAACCCCACTGACTCTGGACATTTTTCATTATTATTTCTGTCTCCTCATTTGTTATGCATGTTTAGGTTGTTGATCTCTTTTTGGTTAATTTTGATGGTTTGGCCACATCTTTAAAAAAATCCATCTTATTTTTGCAAGTTAATAAAGTATAGATTTTTAAAGTATTCCATTATAACATTCTGAATGTCTTTGGTTTCTATTGTAATGCTGTAATGTGATGAATAATTTTGGATTCTGTTTATATGGATCCTCTTTTGGATTGCTGGGCCAAAGGTCTATCAATCTTGTTTATCTTTTCAAAGAACCAACTCTTAGATTCAGTGATTCTTTGTATTGTTTCTATTTCATTAATTTCTGCTCTGGGTTAAGTCATTTATTTTTGTTCTTTTTCATATATTTCTTTTAAGGATGTAGGCATTGAGGGCTATAAGTTTCCAACTTTTTAATGTGTCCTAGAGGTTTTGTTGTTTTTCATTTATTCCAGGAAAATTAAAAAAATTCCTTTCTTGATTTCATCATTATCAATCAATGAATCCTTTAATGAATTTGTGTTTACTAAGATACTCATTTGTTCTTGATTTTATGTTTTATTGCACGTGTATATTTTAAGGTGAATTAATTGACTGTAGTTTCAAATAAATCTTCTGTTTGCTTTTAAATTCTACTGCAGTTGGACATAAGAGATACATTTGCTTCTACGAATGGAGGCTTAATTCATGAAACTGCAAACCTGATTATATCTTAAGAATTTGATATTTTGGAAAAATCTGTGCATGTGTGTGTGCTGATTTTGGATCAAAGAGTGAACTGTATCATTTCCAGAATGATAAGAATGTGGGTGATTTCTCCCCAAATGTTCACTCTCTATACAGATCCCAAAAAGCTTAAATGAATCTGAACGAGTGGCGACAGTGTCTAAAACCCAGACTGAGAACCCTGACTTGTAGGTAGAGACAAGTCTTTTTTTTTCCATGATATTTATTGAGCTTTACATTTTTCTCTGCTCCCCTCCCTGCCTCTACCCTCCCCCTTCAACCCTCCCCCAAAGTCCCCATCTCCCAATTTACTCAGGAGATCTTGTCTTTTTCTACTTTCTACTTCCCATGTAGATTAGATCTATGTAAGTCTCTCTTAGTGTCCACATTGTTGTCTAAGTTCTCTGGGATTGTGGTTTGTAGGATGGTTTTCTTTGCTTTATGTTTATAAACCACCTATGAGTGAGTACATATGATAATTGTCTTTCTGTGTCTGGGTTACCTCACTCAAAATAATGCTTTCTAGTTCCATCCATTTTCCTGCAAAATTCAAGCTGTCATTATTTTTTTTCTGCTGTGCAGTACTCCATTGCGTAAATGTACCACATTTTCCATATCCACTCTTCAATTGAGGGGCATTTAGGTTGTTTCCAGGTTCTGGCTATGACAAATAAAGCTGCTATAAACATAGTTGAGCACGTGTCCTTGTGGCACGATTGAGCATCCTTTGGATATATACCCAAAAGTAGTATTACGGGGTCTTGAGGAAGGTTGTTTTCTAATTTTCTGAGAAATCACCACACTGACATCCATAGGGGTTGGACCAGCTTGCATTCCCACCAGCAATGCAGAAGTGTTCCCTTTTCCCCACAACCTGTCTAGCATAAGTTGGCATCAGTGTTTTTGATCTTAGCCATTCTTACAGGTGTAAGACGGAATCTCAGAGTTGTTTTGATTTGCATTTCTTTGATGTCTAAACATGTTGAACATTTCCTTAAGTGTCTTTCAGCCATTTTAGATTCCTCTGTTGAGAGTTCTCTGTTTAGGTCTGTACTCCATTTTTTTTTTTATTGGATTACATGATCTTTTGGTGTCCAGTTTCTTGAGGTCTTTGTATATTTTGGAGATCAGACCTCTGTCTGATGTGGGGTTAGTGAAGATCTTTTCCCATTCTGTAGGCTGTTGTTTTGTCTTGTTGACTGTGTTCTTTGCTTTACAGAAGCCTTTCAGTTTCAGGAGGTCCCATTTATTAATTGTTTCTCTCAGTGTCTGTGCGGCTGGGTTCTATTTAGGAAGTGGTTCCCTGTGCCAATGCATTCAAGTGTACTTCCCACTTTCTCTTCTATAAGGTTCATTGTGGCTGGCTTTATGTTGAGGTCTTTGATCCATTTGGACTTGAGTTTTGTGCATGGTGATAGATATG
>PVIU01029918.1:0-16833 GCA_004026605.1 Ondatra zibethicus | reverse complement strand
GGGGTGGGGTGGGAAGGTGTGTGGAGGAAATGGGAGGAGGGGAGGGAGTGGGAACTAGGACTGGTATTTTTTTTAAATTTAATTTAAAAAACAAAAGAAATTCAAGGTCGCCGGTAGTGGCAGCACACACCTTTAATTGCTGCACTGTGGAGGCTTAAATGAGTGATTTCTGTGAGTTTAAGGCCAGCCTGGTCTATAAAGAGAGTTCCAGGACAGCATGAGCTGTTAAACAGAGAAACGCTGTCTAGTATTAAAGAAAAAAAAAAAGTTCAGCCAGCTTGATCTACTTTGACTCAAAAAGAAATTCCTCTTGACAGGTGTGGTGCCTCCTGACAATAATTCAGGGATGGAGTCAGGCAGAAAGATGACAAATTCAAAGCCAGCACAGGCTACCTGGAAAGACCCTACAGGTCAAAACAAATAAAATGCCCAAAACAATACAAATAGGTAGACATTAAACTTAATGACCACTGTGTTGTAAATAAGGAAAGTGAATTAAATGACTTGGCCAAGGCTATACAGCTAATAAAAAAGGAGGTGAGGCTTCTGCACACAACCAGTACAACTTATGATATCAATTAAAAGACAGAAGCTAGGGGGGCTGGAGAGATGGCTCAGAGGATAAGAGTACTGGCTGCTCTTCCAGAGGTCTTGAGTTCAATTCCCAGCAACCACATGGTGGTTCACAACCATCTATAATGAGATCTGGTGTCCTCTTCTGGTCTGCATGCAGTCAGAACACTGTATACATAATGAATGAATAAATTAAAAAAAAAGACAGAAGCTAGAAAGACAGATGCTGGGGCCTATTATGCAGCATCATATAATAGTTACTGCTGTTTACCTCAGATTCAGTCACTTACCTTGCTGAGCCTCCATGTTATCATCCATAAAATGACAATGGGGAAAAAGGAAGAACTACCTTCCAAGAAATTATGAGAATGCCAAAGGTACCACCTACAAAAGACTCAGACTATGGGCTGGAGAGATGGTTCAGTGGTTAAGAGCATTGGCTGCTCTTCCAAAGGTCCTGAGTTCAATTCCTGGCAACCACATGGTGGCTCACAACCATCTGTAATGAGGTCTGGTGCCCTCTTCTGGCCTACAGACATACACGCAGACAGAATATTGTATACATAATAAATAAATATTTAAAAAAAAAAGACTCAGACTGGAGAGCAGGGTCATACCGAGTAATTTTTAAGTTGTGAGCTGAGCATTGCAACACATTCCTACAGCCCCAATACTTGAGAGGCTGATGCAGGACGATAAAGGAGCTTGAGTCTAGTCTCAAAAAAAAAAAAAAACACAAAAGCAAAAAAAAACCCATATGTGGTGGAACATGCCTGTAATTGCAGCATTTGGGAGGTACAGGCAGGAGGATCAAGAGTTCAAGACCAGCCTCAGCTACACAGCAAATTCAAGGCCAACCTCAAAATAAATAAACAAGTAAAAAGGCAAAGTTGTTGCGAAATACCACATACACTGAATGCACAGGCTTGGGGGAGGGTGGTAGAGGAAACTCACTGTGTCTAAGCTTCATCATGGTGATGAGATGAGCTTGTAAAGAGATCTTGGAATAAAGGCAGCAACTTGAGGAAGGCAGACCTAGGAAACACAATTCCCTTTTAAGACTCTTAAAGGCAAAATAAAATGTCACAGAACATAATCAGGAAGCCCTACCAACTGGAAAATCAGGAGGATGGGCTATACTGGACCTAGGGCCTGATACAGCTGAGTACACCCAAGGAAGGGGTATTGTACGACTCTAAGAGAAGTAGATCAGAACCTCTCTTTCTGGATGGAGTTCATGCCTCCAATATATTGAATGGGATACTTGTAGTGTCATATCCTAGGTAAAAGACTAGTGCTAAACCCCTTCACACTGGGGAGAAGAGCAGATACTTGTTTTTTCATGAAGAGACATGCTTCTGTGTGTCACCTACCCTTAGAGAGGTGGAAAAGAATAAATCCCAGGAGTCTACCCTAGAGAAATAGGTTCTCAGAATTCTTACTTATATCTGCATAGGTTGAGGTCAATGCCAAATCTCAGAGTGTGGGGTGGACGATCTCAGCTCCCTATGTGGCTAGGGTCTGCACCCTGGCAATAGAAAGTACCTCTCTTCTTGGGTCACTGAATGAAGAAACCAATACAGTGGCTGTGTGTGTTTCTGCTACATGGGAGAGCACTGGACCAGGCACTGAACTGTTTGTTGGAAAAGGTAGAGCCTAGGTCTCTTTACTCATCAGTCAATGAGGAGCAAGGCTGCTGCTATGCTTATTTCCTGCAGCTCTGAATGAACAGGGTTCACACACCTTTGCCCGATGGAGGCTATTCTGAATCCTTCCATAGGTGGTGGACCAGAATGGTGTATGTACATTTCATGTGGGTTAAAGTCAGCAGTATATATTAGTAGTGAAGGGAATAGGGCCTCTGGTTCTCTATATGGCTAAGAAATAGGAAGGCATAAGGCCATGCCATTATAAACTCAATGAATTTGCTCCTACCTTGGGAAGTGTACATCTATCATTTCACCCTAGGTGAGAAGAATCTAAGCTCCTATACTTTAGATAAGGAGAGTTCAGATGAACTGCATTGTAGGGCAATCAGTTATTTCACTATCTGTCAAGGCTAAATGGGGGTGTGATCTGCACCTCTAGTGCTCAGATGTCTCTCTCTTGGTCAATTTGGTGATTATAAATCATTTGGAGGGTGGAGTCTATCTACCTCAAAAGGAGGGAGAATAAATCTGAGTCTTTCACGCTGAGGTCTCCTTAAGAGGCACAACATCCTCTCAATGGTCTGTTCCCATGTACTGAGCCAGTGTGGGGGCGGGCCTTTACAAAGTCAATAAAATAGCCAATCTTTATGGGGTAGGTATGGAGTCTGAGGAGTCTCCAGTGCGATGGGGGCGGTAAGTCTGTGTGGTTGTCCATAGGCATGTGTCTCTAACCATTTTGATATTCAGGCTGACGGTGTCGATTGGCTACCCTGCAAGAGAAGGGTAGACAAGGGAAGGGCAAGTCTACACCAGGAGATCTCTTCCCCTAGACAGTACACATTTCTGAGCTCCTCTATACCAGTATGGAGATGGTCAAGGAGATGCCTCAATGAAGATCTGTGCCTTAATAAGCCAGGAGAATCTGTACTGTTCAGCCTCGTATTGGAAATTATTTTCTTATAGGGCAGGGACGATGTCACCAACACCATTTGATGGGTTGACACCTATCTCAAATTAGGCAATGCAAATATGAAGGTAATAGATCTGCTCCTACATGGAAGGGGGCGTCTGTCTACAGGAAAGTAATGGCAGTAATGCGAAATGACGCCAACTATCCTGAAAGGCAGAAGGCAACCGACATTTTGTCTCATGCGTATGATCTGTGCCTCTCTACATGTCCAGGACGCATCTTGGTAGCCTCTCTGTGGCCGCCAGAATGCAGTTCAGCGCATCTCCACACGTGGAGCTATCTATAACCCTCTTCCGGGCCCATCTACCCCAGAAGCGAGCCAGCGGTTCACCTCTCTATTCCAGGTTGGCGAGCATCTCTGGTTTCACCTTTAAAAAACGATCCTCACTGCACTGCTGGCTAGGTGAGCGCTCGCCACGGAAAAAAAGAGAGAGTATTCTCTTACCTACACTTCTGGCAGAGCCTCCGAGAGCTGCTGGAAGAACAACGACGCCGGACAAGGACCACGCAGCAAGGCTCCTCCCGGACTTCCGGATCTCAGCCCAGCGAGTTGCTCCGCCTGCTTTGCTTACTGCATGGAGGAGGAGTTTCGAGATAATTGCTGCTCCGCACAGCCCCGCCCCGTCTCCCACGCTGGCCCCGCCTCCTGGCTGCCCTTGGGTAAAGAAACAGCGAAGAGGGGGGCGGGAGCTGGGCGATGGTGAAGGCGGGGAAGTGGGGGGGCGGGGTGGGATGCGTGTGTGTGCCCAGCGATGGCGAGGGCGGGGTGTAGGTGTGGGTGTGTGTGTACTCGTGTGGCCACAAAAGCTATTTGTAAAATGGACTCTTTTTAGGATACATATTATCCAGGCTCAGTCACTAGTATTCACTGGCATCGTTTGAAGAGGGCAGGGGGCAATCGTTTGTCCTCCTGGAAGATGGCGATGGCGACAAGCCGGGTGTGGGAAAATGGCCGCCGGAATCACGTGTCTGCCTGGACGAGTATTTCCCACCTGAAGGGAGTTAGTTAGCTGTTCTCAGCGGCATTCTAGTCTCACAGGCTCACCTGAAGCGGGACTCGGAACTATTGGGATTTTCATTCACCAGTTTACCCTCCTTTCTCCCCCATGTGATTCCTGTGTCTGTAGAAAATAAACGTGTCTCTAAAGCGAGGGTAGGTAAGGATGTCTTTACAAAGCATTTCAAGAAAGACTCCTGACTTGACTGGGGAATGAGATGCCCCTCCAAAAACGTAACTATTAATTTAAATCTTTCCTAATCATTTAATACCAGTCCTTTCTCCCTCCTCACGCCTAAACCTTAACAATGGGGTTGGGCTAGGTAAGGCAAGCCCTGAAGGAGTGTTTCTTCACTTCCCACCCATCCCTGTTTTTTTTTTGTTGTTGTTTTGGGTTTTGTTTTTTGACTTTTGGCTTTTTGAGACAGGGTTTAATAGTCCTTGCTGTCCTGGTATTCTCTCTGTACACCAGGCTGGACTTGAACTCAGAGACCAGACTGCCTCTACTTCCCAAGTGCGAGGGTTAAAGCATGCTAGGGTTAAAGAGATATGTCACCACACCTGGTTAGAGGCATTTTCTTTTTTTCTCTCTTCTTTTTCTGCTGTTTTCTTTTTTTTTTAAGATTTATTTATTTATTTATTACGTATACAGTGTTCTGTATGTATGCCTGCAGGCCAGAAGAGAGTACCAGATCTCATTACAGATGGCTGTGAGCCACCATATGGAATTGAACTCAGGACCTCTGGAAGAGCAGCCAGTGCTCTTAACCACTGAACCATCTCTCCAGCCCCCTCTTTTCTTTTTTTAATTGTTATTATTGAGCTATATGTTTTTCTCTGCTCTCCTCCCTTCCTCCCCTCTCCCCTTTTATCCTCTCCCGTGACCCCCACGCTCCCAATTTACTCAGGAAATCTTGTCTTTTTCTCTTTCCTATGTAGATTCATGTATGTCTCTATTAGGGTCTCTTTGTTGTCTAGGTTCTCTGGGGTTGTAGATTGTAGGCTGGTTTTTCTTTGCTTTATGTCTAAAAGCCAGTTATGAGTAAGTACATATTATATTTGTCTTTCTGGATCTGGGTTACCTCACTCAATATGTTTTTATAGATCCATCCATTTGTTGAGGCATTTTCTTAATTGAGGTTCCCTTCTTTTAGATAGATGACTTCAGCTTATGTTAAGTTGTTGTAAACTAGCCAGCACACATTGTTTTCCAGGCTGGCCTCTTGCATTGCATTGTCCTTGCCTCATCATTTTGAGTGCTGGGATTGCAGATAGATGATACTATGCCTGGCTGGTGGTTCTCCTTTAAAGATATTACTTATATAGATATCCATATGTGTGTACCTATACTTGTGTGTGTGTGTGTGTGTGTGTGTGTGTGTGTGTGTGTGTGTGTGTGATGTGTGTATACACAGATGTTTTCTAGATTTTGGGGGCGGGTTGTTTTTTGATTTTTGAGACGGTTTCTCTGTAGCTTTGGAGTCTGTCCTGGAACTAGCTCTCGTAGACCAGGCTGGCCTCAAAGTCACAGAGATCCTCCTGACTCTGCCTCACAAATACACCATCACCACCCGGCTAAGATTTTTAAACTATACATTGAGGCAGGAAGATGGCCATGAGTTTAAGGCTAGCTATATAGTGAGTTCCAGACCAGCCTATGCTACAGTGAGACCTTGTCTCAAAAAAGTTCTCATATTTCATATATCCTTTTACAACTTATACTATTTAATTTTATTATTTTATTTAATGGGGTTTTTTTTTTGTTGTTTTTCAGGACAGGGTTTTTCTATGTAACAACCATGGATGTCCTAGAACACACTTTGTGAACCAGGCTGATCTCAAACACACAGTGATCTACCTGCCTCTGTGTTGACTGAGATTTCTGTCCTGCCTGGTTTCTGTGTTGACTGAGATTTCTGTCCTGCCTGGTTTCTGTGTTGACTGAGATTTCGGTCCCACTGTTCACTCCCAAATAAACACATAGAGGTCTACATTAATTATTAACTGGTTGGCCTATTAGCTCAGGCTTCTTATTAATTAATTCTTACATCTTAAATTAGTCCATTATCCTTGTCTATGTTAGCCACATGGCTTGTTACCTTTTACCAGGGAGGCATTCTCATCTTGCTTGCTCTGTGTCTGGCTTCCTCTGTGACAACTGCAGACTGCATCTTTCTTCTTCCCAGAATTCTCCTGTTCTCATTGCCTACCTCTACTTCCAGCATGGCTACTGGTCAATCAGTGTTTTAGTGTTTTATTAAAATACAAGTGACAGGGTACAGACCATTGTCCCACAGTACCTCTGCCTCCCAAGAATTGGTATCAAAGGCATGTGCCACCACTGCCCAGTTTATTTTAATGTTTTTAATTAAAATAGAATTATATCACCATCCTCCCACTTTTCTTCTCTCCAGCCACTCTCAGCTACCTTGCCTCAAAACTATTCTGTTTTCTCCCACTTTCAAGTTGAGAGCTTCTTTTTCTTTGATAATTATTGTTACATACATATGTGTGTATGTATAAATATAGCCAGCTGAGTCCATTTATATTATTTGTGTGTATATGGTTTCTGGGCTGACCAGTCTGCATTGGACAACTAGTGAGAAGGCTCAGTCCTGGGAAAGACTAATTCTTCTCCCAGAAGTCATTAGTTGCCTATAGTTCTTTGTCTAGGGGTGGGACCCTGAGAAATTTCCCCCTTCCATGTCAACATGTCCATTAGTATTCCTATTGTTCTGGTCTTATTTATGCAGACATTTCTGGGAGCGACTGCCTTACAACAGATTTCTTGGTATTCTGGCACTCACCAACTTTCCTCCTCCCTTCCACAATGTTCCTTAAACTGCATGTCATCGGGTCTAGGTTCTCCACAATCTGTTGATCTTTGCATCATGTTCAGTTGAGGCTTTCTGTGATGGTCTCCATTTGCTGTAGAGAGAAGCTTCTTTGATAAGGAGGGGTAGCTTTTTTTTTTTTTTTTGGTTTTTCAAAACAGGGTTTCTCTGTAGTTTTGGGACCTGTCCTGGAACTAGCTCTTGTAGACCAGCCTGGCCTTGAACTCACAGAGATCCACCTGCCTCTGCCTCCCAAGTGCTGGGATTAAAGGCGTGCACCACCACTGCCCGGCTGGGGTAGCTATACTTATCTGTGGGTTCAGGATAAGATTTAGGATATAGTATGTAATTATGGTGGTCTAGCAATGTAGCAGTAGTAGATTCTTTTCTATGGTCCATGACCTCACTAGCCTGGGAGGCTGGGTAGGTTTCCAGTACCAGGCATGATTTTCCTCCTGTTGAATACCCCTTAAGTCCAATTAGACAGCCGTCGGTTGCCACCAACATTTCCGTGCCCCTTATGCATGTCTTGCCATGCTGGTAAGGGTGATACATACATGCTGAAGTGCAGGCCTGCAACAATAGCTTTTCCCACACCTGGCGGTTTATGCTGGCGTCCGTGTTGGGATCTACGCTTCCCCAGTATTTGGTCCTGGGCTACCGCAAATCTCATTGTTAGCTCCATTGTCATTAGGCCAGTGTTGGGGGTACATGGCTGGGGAAACTCAGAAGTTCTTCTTATGATCCTGCAAATATATGATGAAACACAATGTGTCAAAATCCGAGGAATCCACCATGAAGATCTGATGTAACCTCTAGTCTGATAATGTCAACAAAGTGCCTTGGTTACTTCCTGCCTGGAATGAACTCAGCTCCAGGAAAAATGAGCCCATACTGTCCCAGGACATGAAGTCCCCATGAGATGCCAGCTTCGCACAGATTAAATATGGACAGTTACCGCCTTTCTTTTTCAAACAAACATCCAAGTTAGATTGGCATGGATATAACAGAAGAAATTACCCTCCCGGGTGGAGGCCCCAAGAAACAAAATCAAGGATTTCCGTGATCGCCGCAGAAGGAATCAGAGTCAGTCAATACATGGAGAATGGCTAAAATCGCTTGGCTTCTCAATGCACCCTTTTCTGTCTCCAGAGCAGTTGCTTCTTCATCCTAGGCTCGGAAACGTCACAAGCCAGGCCTCCATCATCTGCCCGTCCCTCATTCTTGTCACATTCTTGTCATCCAAGTTCCCACTGCCACTCATTAAGCTCTAGGCTCTTTCAGCCCGAAGTTCCAGATACTCGCACAATCCTCCGGACAAAATGACAGGGCCAGATCCATCTCAGCAATACACTCCACACTTCATCCCGGTTTGCTTTTTATCACTGGAGGTGGGAATTGAAACAGGGACCACAAGAGAATTCTCTTTTGGCCCCTCCCCTATATTTCAATCTATTTAGGATCCACATTTTTGTTCTGAGACGAGGTCTCACTATGTAGCTCTCTGTTTATCCCAGAACTCATTATGTAAGCCAGAGTGGCTTGGAACTCACAAAGATTTGCCTGCCTCTGCCTCCCAAATGCTGGGATTAAAAGCCTGTGCCACCATGCCTGGTAATGCTAGAATCCACTCTTTTTTTTTATAGTACTGTGGTTGATGATAGAATCCACTCTTATAAGTAGTAATAGCTAGGGATGCAGTTTTCTTTCTTTTCATATAATGAGCCAGATTTCCTGCCATCAAATACAAAACAATTTCTCCTTTTTTTCATTAACTTACCATGCCACCATTATCATTCATACATACATACATATGTGTGTATATGTATACATACACTTATATAAACTGTGACATACATATAGAGATCTATATTGTTGCACTAATGCCATTTTGATTTTAATGTTTGTAGTGTAACTTAGTGTCTAATAGGGCAGTTCCTTCTCTTTCTATTACCACATAAATTTCAAAACTACAATTGGGATTTTTAGGGGAGTTTTGCTGAATTTTTAAAATTATTTTAAGAGGATTAAGGCTGTAGAAATGACTCAGTTGGTTGCTGTGTAAGTATAAAGACCGGAGTCTGGATCCCTAGCACCCATGGCAAAGCTAGGTGTATCTATAGCCCCACTGGGGCTCACTGGCCAGCCAGTCTGGCTGAATCTGTGCACTCCAGATTCAGTGGAAGACTCTGTCTCAAAAAATAAGGTGGGAAGCAATAGAGGAAGCTTCCTGATGTTGACCTCTGGTGTATACACACACACACACACACACACACACACACCAAAAGACTATGGACTATTCAATAACCTTTACCTAACTGTTCTTTATTAGACTTTAACATTTTTCTCTTTATAAATTAGTCCAGCCACTAATTTATATGAAAATCACTATGGAGCTGGACATGGTAGTGCACTTTTTCTTTTTTTAGATTTTTCAAGACAGAGTTTCTTTGTCTATCCTTGGCCGTCCTAGAACTAAACCTGTAGACCAGACTGGTCTTGAACTCACAGAGATCCATGTGCCTCTGCCTCTTGAGTGCTGGGATTAAAGGCATGCACAACCAGTGCCCAGCGTGAGACTGGATATTGTTAAAGAGGCCATTTGAAAAAGAGCATAATGTATTTCATGTTCATCCAGTGTTTCCAGTTCACCCAGTGAGGCAGGCTCTCACTGTGTAGCCCAGGGTGGCCTGGAACACACAGTGATTCTCCCCAAAGTATAATTTTAAAGTAGTTTTGATATTTAAAAATGTGGATTATATATAAAAAAGCAAAATACAACAATGATGAAAACTCTAATGCAATTATAAATCATATCAAAGCTTTTATTTTTGAGACAGGGTTCATTCAGTCTGTAGTCCAAGCTGGCCGTGACTATTGCTGTACTAAACTAAACGTGGATGTGCAGGTAGCTCTGTACTGTGGTAATTTAGATTCCTTTGGCAGTGGTGGCGCACGCCTTTAATCCCAGCACTCTAGAGGCAGAGGCAGGCAGATCCCTGAGTTCAAGGCCAACCTGGTCTTCAGAACAAATTCCAGGACAGCCAGGGGTGCACAGAGAAACCCTGTCTCAAAAAACAAACAAGACAGAAAATTAGTATGGAAGTTCATCAAAAAACTAAAACTAGCCAGGCAGGTGTGGCGAATATCTTTAATCCCATCACTTGAGAGGCAGGGGCAGGTGGATCTCTGTGAATTTGAGGCTAGCCTGGTCTACAAAATAAGTTCTAGGACAGCCAGGGCTGCTATGCAGAGAAACCCTGTCTTGAAAACAACAAAGGCCGGGCAGTGGTGGCACATGCCTTTAATCTCAGCACTCCGGAGGCAGAGGCAGGAGGAGCTCTGTGAGTTTGAGGCCAGCTTGGTCTACAAGAGCTAGTTCCAGGACAGCTATGCAGGGAAACCCTGTCTTGAAAAACCAAAGAAAAAAAAGAAAAGAACAACAAAAAAATTAAAACTAAAAATCCAACTACCATAAAGTCTAGCTGTACCTACCACTCCTTGGAATATACCAAAGGGATCTAAATTGTCACAGTACAGAGATACCTGGACATCCATGCTTAGTTTAGTACAGCAATAGTCACGGCCAGCTTGGACTATAGACTGAATGAACCCTGTCTCAAAAATAAAGAAGCCGGGCAGTGGGAATGCATGCCTTTAATCCCAGAACTCAGAAGGCAGAGGCAGGTGGATCTCTGTGAGTTCGAGGCCAGCCTGGTCTACAGAGCTAGTTCCAGGACAGGCTCCAAAGCCACAGAGAAACCCTGTCTCGAAAAACCAAAAAAAAACCTTTTATATAATGATTTATAATTGCATTAGAATTTTCATCATTGCTGTATTTTGTTTTTTATATATAATCCACATTTTTAAATATCAAAGTTACTTTAAAATTATACTTTGGGAGAATCACTGTGTGTTCCAGGCCACCCTGGGCTACACAGTGAGAATCGGGCCAGCCAGGGCTACACAGTGAGAACCTACCTTAAAACATAACCAAACAAAATAGAAGCACTGGATGAACATGAAATAAATTATGTTCTTTTTCACATGGTCTCTTTTGTCATTGTTATTGAATGTATACATGTCTGTGCATCGACATATATAACCTAAATGCAACATGCTTAGTCTGTGTAATGTTACATGTATGTTTTCAGGGCTGACCATTTAGTATTAAATGACCAACTGGTGTGCTCTTCCCTAAGGAAGACTCTTTCCCACTCTCAGTATTCCCTAGTTGCCTGTAGTTCTTTGCGTGGGCTTAAACCTTGTGGGGTTTTCCCGTCCACTTGGGCATGTCTATTCCTATTGTTCTTGTTGAGCTTTGCTTAGGCTGTCTGTCATGTTGGTGATAAAAATTTATTTTTTAGATCTAATTACATTTGACACTCTGGCCTTAAACTCCAAGATTCAAGCAATGCCACCCCTGCCTTCAGATTAGCTGGGACTACAGACATGAACCACTAAGCTTGGCTTTTGTATTGATTCATAAGTTTAGAGTAAGTTTGTTAGAAACACCAATTTGGGGCAGGCAAACACAGTTGCCTTGAAAGCCTGGTGACTTGAGTGCGGTCTCCAGAACCCACATAAAAGTAGGAGAAGAGGAAATGGCTCCACAAAATAATTCTCTCACTCTACATATGTGCCATGGCACACACATGCCTGCATTTTCTCTCTCTCTCGCACACACATTAATAATAAATATAAATGTAATAATCTATCTTAAAAAGAAAGAGATACCAATCTGTCTTCTGAAAGCAGACAAGCTAACCCTAAGTTCATATGAAAAATAAGAAAGTAGGCAGGATAACTCTGAAAAGAATGAAAGGTGATTCCTGTCACTATAATGCTTTGTAAATCTGAAAATAAGGGCAGGAGAAATGGCTTAGTGGTTAAGAATGCATACTGTTGTAGACGACCAGACTTCAATGTCTAGCACCAATATGACATGTCTCAACAACCACCTGTAACTCCAACCCCAGGGGATCCAATGCCTCTGGCCTCTGGAGGTCGCAGCACTAATGTGTATATACCCCCAGACACAGGCCCACACACATACACATACTTAAAAATAAACCCTAAAAAATAAAAGGAAGAGCTGCACAGTGGCGGCACACACCTTTAATCCCAACACTTGGGAAAGCAGAAGCAGCCACGTGGATCTCTGCATTCAAGACCAGCCTGGTCTATACAGAGAGTTCAGGACAGTTATGGCTATGTAGAAAAACTCTGTCTCAAAAATAAATAAATAATAAATAAAGCTGAAATGAATATCTATGTCCATGGGTCAGTGGGAAGTTTCTACGATTTGGCTCAGGCTCTGTTAACCTCAACTAGGCTAACTCATGTCTACATTCCATCGGGAGTGCTGGAGTTTGGGTCTTGTGGAACACATAAACTGGGTGGGATGACTACACTTATTTCTACAACCCTGCAGTGGGCTAGCCTGGCTATATTCTCACAGCTTTGGCTGATGTCCTACAGAGAAAAGAAAATAATCCAAAAGCTTTTTGAAATTACTTTTTATATTGTTTACTACTAATAATTAATTGATATAGCAAATCACATGACTAAACTCAGTTTTCATAGATAGATGAAAATGGGGATCATTTATGAAAGCAGAAGGGGGGCGTCTTAGTAACTTTTCAATTGCTATAACAAAATTCCATGACCAAGGTAACTTACAAAAGAAAGCATTTATTAGGGGCTAACAGTTTCACAAAGGGAGTCCATGACCATCACGGTGGGGAGCATGGCAGCAAGCAAACAGGCATGATGCTGGAGCAGTGGCTGAGAGCTTCCATCTGATCCACAAGTGGTGTAGGAGGTCCTTCTTTCTATGTGTTGCTTACATTGGTTGAATAAAGAAACTTCCTTGGCCTTTTGATAGGCCAGAACTTAGATAGGTGGAATATCTGGATGCTGAGAGAAAGGGCGGTGTGGCAGACGCCATGAAGCTCCTGTCTGAGACTGACGCTGGTGAACACAGATTAATAAAAATGGGTTAGATCAGGATGTGAGAGTTAGCCAATAAGAGGACAGAGCTAATGGGCCAGGCAGTGTTAAAATGAATGCAATTTCTGTGTGATTATTTCAGGTGTAAGTTAGCAGAGCGGCTGGGACGACAAGCAGCCCGTGCTCCCTGTAACACACAAGCATGACACATAACAAGATAACTGGGAATGATGTGGCCTTTTTATTTATTTATTTATTTATTGGTTTTTCAAGGCAGGGTTTCTCTATAGCTTTGGAACGATGTGGCCCTTTTAAAACCTCAAAGTCCAACCCCATGACCTCTTCCAACAACACCACACTCCTAATCCCTAACAATTCTACCATATGGGGGAAAATGTTCACATATATGAGGCTATAGGGGCCATTCTCATCTAAACCACCACAAGGGACTACTGGAGAAAGGAAAGGACTGGCAAGATGTGGGCAAGGAGCCGGGCAGTGGTAGTGCATGCCTTTAATCCCAGCACTTGGGAGACAGAGGCAGGTGGATAAATCTCTGTGAGTTCAAGGCCAGCCTGTTCTAAGGACAGGACAGTCAGGGCTGTTACACAGAGAAAACAAAACAAAATACAAAGAAGTGGGCAAGAAGATTGGGGAGAGGAATAGGGGTGAGAAATAAAAACAATGCCTAGTCAGGCGGTGATGATACACGCTTTTAATCCCAGCACTCAGGAGACAGAGGCAGGCAGATCTCTGTGAGTTCAAGGCCAGCCTGGTCTACAAGAGCTAGTTCCAGGACAGGCTCCAAAGCTACAGAGAAACCTTGTCTTGAAAAACCGAAAAAAGAAAAAAAAAAAAGAAAGAAAAAAGAAAAAAAACAAGAGCTAGTTCCAGGACAGTCAAAACTGTTACATGGAGAAATCCTGTCTCAAAAAACAAAAACAAAATGCCATAATGTAACCCATTACTTTGTATGCTAATTTAGAAATTAATAAACATAGGACACTTGCACTCATGTGCACATATATACATAATTAAAAGTACAAATATACAATACATTATAAAATATAGGAATCAAAATCTAGACCCCATTAAAAAAAACCTACTGTGGCACACATCTGTAATGTAAGATATTCAAAAGACTGAGGCAGAAGCATCCTTGATTGAAAGAGCTCAAAACTAATTTTTAGGCTACATGGTAAGATGCCTACTAAACTAACTGGCTAAAATAAATAGAAATAAAAAAGAGAAAAGAAAGGCCGGGTGGTGGTGGCACATGCTTTTAATCCCAGCACTCAGGAGGCAGAGGCAGGCGGATCTCTGTGAGTTCAAGGCCACCCTGCTCCACAAGAGCTAGCTCCAGGACAGGCTCCAAAGCTACAGAGAAACCCTGTCTCAAAACCGCCTCACCCCCCAAAAAAAAGGAAGAAAAGAAAAGAAAGACTGGGCAGTGGCGGCACATACCTTTAATCCCAGCACTTGGAAGACAGAGACAGGCAGATCTTTGTGAGTTTGAGGCCAGCCTGGTCTAGAGCATGTTCCAGCATATGTAGGGCTGTTACACAGAGAAACCTTGTCTCAGAAAAAGAAAAGAAAAACAGATAAGAAAGAATAAAATAAATTACTTTCATAAATACAAAAAGTTGATTCGAAGAGCTGGAGAAATAGCTCAGTGGATAAGCATGTCTACTACTCTTACAGAGGACCAGAGAGATTTTGGGAAGTCACAATTGTCTGTAACTCCAGCCCAAGGGAGGATATGGTACCTTTGGCTTCCTTAGACACCTGCACACATGGATATATACATAGACACATACAAATAAATCTGGGTCAAGAGCAATGGCTCAAAGGTTTAGAGCACCTGTCGCTCTTGTAGAGGACCAAGGTTCAATTCCCAGCACCAGTTCCAAGGGATCATATGATTTCTCAACTCTCTGTGTAAAGGCATGCACATAGTACACATATAATAACACTCATACATATAAAATTAAAAGTCAAATCTGAGCCGAGCGGTGGTAGCACACGCCTTTAATCCCAGCACTCAGGAGGCAGAGGCAGGCGGATCTCTGTGAGTTCGAGGCCAGCCTGGTCTACAAGAGCTAATTCCAGGACAGGCACCAGAGAAACTGTCTCGAAAAAGCAAAAAAACAAAAACAAAAACAAAAAAAAGGTCAAATCTTAAGAAACTTGATTGCACAGATTCAACGCAATGCCCAGCAAAATTCTTCAAAGACCTCAGAAGAACGGTACTCAACTTCATATGGAAAAGCAAAAATCCCAGGATAGCCAAAAATATCCTATACAATAAAACAACTTCTGGAGGCATCACAATCCCTGACTTCTACTACAGAGCTACAGTACTGAAAACAGCCTGGTACTGGCATAAGAACAGACAGGAGGACCAATGGAACCAAGCAGAAGACCTGGATATCAATCCACACATCTTCGAACACCTGGAAGCAAAAAATACCAAATGGAAAAAAGAAAGCATATTTAACAAGTGGTGCTGGCATAACTGGATATCAACATGTAGAAGAATGATAATAGACCCATATCTATCACCATGCACAAAGCTCAAGTCCAAATGCATCAAGACCTCAACATAAAGCCAGCCACACTGAACCTTATAGAAGAGAAAGTAGGAAGTACACTTGAACTTAAATGCCCCTCGATAGAAGAATGGATAAGAAAAATGTGGTACATTTACACAATGGAGTATTACACAGCAGAAAAAAATAACAACAGCTTGAATTTTGCAGGAAAATGGATGGAGCTAGAAAACATTATTTTGAGTGAGGTAACCCAGACACAGAAAGACAATTATCACTCATAGGTGGTTTTTAAACATAAAACAAAGAAAGCAAGCCTACAAACCACGATCCCAGAGAACTTAGACAACAATGAAGACACTAAGAGAGACTTACATAGATCTAATCTACATGGGAAGTAGAAAGTATAAAAAGACAAGATCTCCTGAGTATATTGGGAGCATGGGGACCTTGGGGGAGGGTTGAAGGGGGAGGGGAAATGCAGGGAGGTTAGTAGAGAAAAATGTAGAGCTCAATAAATATCAATACAATAAAAAAAGAGCTAAAAGAGATTTTGGGCATTTATTTTTTTGAATTTTTATTTAAAAGTTTTTTTTTCATTTTACATATCAATCCCAGTTCCCATTCATTCCCCTCCTCGCATTCCCCCCAATTTACCCCCACCCACCTCCCATCCACTCCTCAGAAAGGGTGAGGCCTCCCATTGGGGCGTAAACAAAGTCTGTCACATCACACTGAGAGGCAGGACCAAGGCCCTCCCCACTATATGAGCTGAGCAAGGAATCCCTCCAAAGGAAATAGGAACGGAGAAAAATAGATAGCTCAATAAGAACAGACAGAGGTCTGATCTCCAAAATATATAAAGAACTCAAGAAACTAGACATTAAAATTCTAAATAACCCAATTTAAAAAATTAGGTACTGAACTGAACAGAGAATTCTCAACAGAAGAAGTCCAAATGGCCAAAGATACTTAAGGTCATGTTCAACTTCCTTAGCGATCAGAGAAATGCAAATCAAAACAACTTTGAGATACCATCTTACACCTGTCAGAATGGCTAAAAATCAAAAACACCAATGATATCTTATGCTGGAGAGGATGTGGAGTAAAGGGAACACTCATCCATTGCTGGTGGGAATGCAAACTTGTGCAACCACTTTGGAAATCAGTGTGGCAGTTTCTCAGGAAATTGGGAGTCAACCTACCTCAGGATCCAGCAATACCACTCTTGGGAATATACCCAAGAGATGCCCAATCATACTACAAAAGCATTTGTGCAACTATGTTCATAGCAGCATTATTTGTAATA
>PVIU01029917.1:0-16834 GCA_004026605.1 Ondatra zibethicus | reverse complement strand
TAGTGTGTGGGGTTTGATGTGAGCTTTGAGTTCTAGTAATTTTTTTTTTACATATGTGGGTGCTTTTATATTAGGGGCATAGATATTCAGGATTGAGACTTCATCTTGATGAATCTTTCCTGTTATGAGTATGAAGTGTCCATCTCCGTCTCTTCTGATTGATTTTAGTTTGAAGTCGATTTTGTTAGATATAAGTATACCCACACCTGCTTGTTTCTTTAACTCAAGACCTTAAGATATATTACAGAGTCTTAGCTGCGGTCATCCTTATGGATTTCTGGAGGTTTCACTGGCACCAGGTTTCTTACTAACCTTGAAATGGGCCCCCCAGTCAAGATGGTTTTTTGTTACTCTCCCCCTCCATCCAGCCCTCAACCTGCGTCCTGCACCCAGCCAACTAGCCAACCCATCCTGCTCCCTCAAGTTCCCATTCCCTCACTTCAAGCTCTGCCCCCAGTTTACCCAGATTTCTTCTATTTCCCCTTTCTAAGGAAACCCATGCATCCCTCTTTAGGCCCGCCTTGTTATATAGCCTTTCTGGCATTGTGGATTGTAGGTTGATTATCCTATACTTTAATCCTAATATCCACTTATGAGAGAGTACATACCATGTTTTTCTTTCTGAGTCTGGGTTACCAAACTCAGAATGATTTTTTCTGGTTCCATCCATTTACCTGAAAATTGCATAAGGTCATTGTTTTTACAACTGATTAATATTCCATTGTGTAAATGTACCACATATTCCTTATCCATTCTCCTGTTGAGGGTATTGTTTTCAGGTTCTGCCTATTATTAATAATGCTGCTATAAACATTGTTGAACAAGTGTCTTTGTGGTATGATTGCACAGCCTTTGAGTATATTCCCAAGATTGGTATAGTTGAGTCTTAAGGTAGATGGATTCCCATTTTTCTGAGAAGCAACCATACGGATTTTCAGAGTGGTTGTACAAGTTTGCATTCCCACCAGCAATGGAGGATTATTCCATTTAATCCCTATCTTTCCCCAGCATAAGCTGTCATCAGTGTTTTTGACCTTAGACATTCTGATAGGTGTAAGATTGTATCTCAGAGTCTTTTTTATTTGTATTTCCTTTATGACTATGGATGTTGAGCAATTCTTTATGTATATTTTAGCCATTAGAGATTCTTCTGTTTAGAATTTTGTTTAGATCTGTACCCCATTTTTAATTGTATTTTTGGATATTTTGATATCTAGTTTCTTGTTATTTATTTTGGACATCAGCACTTCTAGAAATAGTGGAGAGGGTGCCTGAACTGGCCATCTACTGTAATCAAATTGGTGACTACCCTAATTGTCATCAGAGAGCATTTATCCAGTAACAGATTGAACCCGATCCAGAGATACAAAGCCAAGCACTAGCTGAGCTCTGGAAGTGCTGTTGAAGGAAGGAATAAGGGATTGTATGAGCCAGGGGATCAAGGCCATAATAGAGGAACACACAGAAGCAGTTGACTTTAACTTGTGGGAGCTCATAGACTCTGGATCAAAAATTTGGGAGCCAGCATGGAACTAACCTAGTCCCTCTGCATGAGTGAGAGAGATGTGTAGCTTGATCTGTTTTGGTGGCCCATATCAAATGTATAAGGACCTTTCCCAGGCTCAGGAGCTGTCTTTTTGACAATCCACATGCTGGAATTCTTTGACCACCCTTGTACTTGGGGGAAGAGCTGGGTCCTGCTTCACCTTGATGTGCCATCATTTGTTCAAGCCCATGGGAAGCCTGTTCCTTTCTGAATGGAGATTCATGAGGAATGGATGGGGATGGGTAGATGGGAGACAGGGGAAAACTGGAGAAGAGGAGGGAGAGGAAACTGTGGTTGGTATGTAAAATAAATAAAAAAATTGACTAAATAGGAATTTTAAAAACATATAATACAGAGCTATAGGATTTAAAAAACAATATGGTACTGGCAGAAAAACATTCAGACCAAATGGAGCAAAATTGGGGAACTAATATGAGTACATATAACTTCAGCCATTTAATATTTGACAAAGATTCCAAAAACATAAGCTGGAGAATAGAAAAAACATCCTCAACAAATGATGCTGGGAAAACTAAATGTCGACCTTCAAAATAATGAAATTAGACACAGATATATTACTTCACATTAAATCTAACTTCAAATGAATCAAAGACCTAAACAAGAACACTGAAACTACTAGAAGAAAACATAGGTAGTACACTACATGATGCAGTTGTAGGGAGGAACTTTCTGAATAGGACTATAATTACCCAACAATTAAGGTCAACCATTGATAAATGGCAATTCATAAAACTAAAAAGCTTTTACATAGCTGAAGAAACAACCAGTTGAGTCACAAAGAAGCTCACAGAATGGAAAGAATTTTTGACTGTTATATTTGACAGATGGTTAATATACAGAATATTTAAATATCTGGAAAAATAAATGAACAAATGACCCATTCAACTAATGGGCCTGTTATCTGAGTAGAGTTCTCAGACGAAGAAAAAGAAATAGCAGCAAAAAAAGTATCTCAAAAATGTTCATTTTCTCCAGCAACTAGGGAAATGGAAATCAAAACAATCTAGAGATTTCATTGTTTCCAAGTCAGAAAAACAAAGAGCAACAAAATGATCCACAATTAATACTGGAGAGGGTGAGTGGAATGCGTACCTTCATTTACTGGTGGTGGGATTTCAAAGTGGTGCAGTCACTATAAAAATTAGTTTAGTGAATTCTCAAGAATGAAAAATCAGTCTACTATGTGACCCAACTATATTACTCTTCTTATGCATCCAAAGTCACTGACATTCTATTCCACAGATACTTGCTATTCACAAGTAGAAAAGACACTTGCTGTTCATGATAGGAAAGCATCTTTGCCACAATGGGAAAGAATCATAGATACTTGCTATTCACAAGTGGGAAAGATCCATGTTTCTGATGGATACTAGTAAAGATTATTTACATAGCTTTGGACAATAGGTGGAAAATGGAAAGAGGTCAAATGACCTTCAGCTGAGAATAATGAAAATATGGCACATATACAGAATACTGTCTGTCAAAAAACGAAACAATGAACTTTGTAGGTAAATGAATGAAACTAGAAAAGGCCATATTGGATGAGGTGATTCAGAGCAAGAGAGACAATAAACAAACAAAAAATAATTTCATGTTCCCTCTTACATAAGGCTTTTAGCTCCAAATCTTCATATGTAAGTATATATACATGAGTAACTGCAGAAACCAGTAACTAGAGAAGTGGGGGAAAGAGCAGAATGGCAGACTACAAGAGAACTGATCACAGTACATGGAAAAAATTGGTGGTGCTCTAATTACAGGGGGTAGATTAAATATAAAAGTAGTGATTTGGAAAAATAACAGAAAAGTTGTCTGAAAAAGCCATAAGAAAGCATACTATTAGCTATTTACCTAAAAAGATCAACAATACATGTAAGTCAGTGTAAAGGCATACGTACATAGCTTAAATAAAATTTCTCATCTGGACTGGAAATGGTCCCACTAGGATCTAAAGACCACAAAAGCAAACAAACGAGCAAAAACTCACAAATACTAGACATGAGAAGGCCTCTTTTCAGTTATTTGGGGCTGTCAAAGAGACTTCCAAAATATACAGACTATTGCTATTGGCCTTTGTTACCCTCAGAAGGTGGAAAGTAAATCCTTATTGTTGAAGGTACCATAGAGTTCAGATATAGCTCAGAGGCTTATGAACAGGGCTTGACCTAATTACCCTATCCCTGAGTGAGGATTAGATTTCCTGGTACCAGAAGGGGTCATGTAAGCTCCCACAGAAGGGATACAATCAACAGCCCTACCCAGCAATGACACCTATGGATCATCATAATGAGCACCATGGCAAGATAACCTAAGGTTGAAGTAGTGGCATACATAACTTGGCAGTAACCAACAACTCTCTGATTGTACTTAAGATCCATAAAGTCTTGATTACCTCAACATGAATGAGCTAAAAAGTACAACAATAGGTTCAGGAGACTTCAACTCTACATAGAGAACTACAGGCAACTAAAAAATGTTGAGTGTGGGAAAAATAGTCTTCTTTAGAGAAGGTTATCACTAACCAGTTGCTTATATCATACCAGAGGGTCAGCCATGAGAACATACACACAGGTGCATTATACAGACTAAGCACGTTATAGCTATCTATGCAACAAAAATTAATGATGAAAGGTCATGAATTTGAACTTGAGCAAAAAGGAGTATATGAGAGGGTTTGGAGGGTGGAAAAGAAGGGGAAATCATATATAATAATCTCAAAAAGAATAGCAAAAGCAGAAATATGTTTCTCTCAATTTGGGAAGTAGAAAATCCAGTGTTATCCAGGTGAGTTTCTTTCTGATGAATGACTTTTATACAGTGGTATCTTACTATGTAATTACTTGATAGATTCTTTACATATACATCAGCACAGAAGAAGGATAATGGTGGAAAATATTAACTACTTCTTATATGACTTTACTTTATATTGAAGATAGAACAGTACCACATACTGTATAACTTTTAAAGAAAAAGGAATACTCTGGCTTATAATCAATTCTGAGATCAAAACATTGTGTCTGGGGGTGACATTTCTAGATAAATAAAATCCCCCCACACACAGCACAGGGGTTAGGCAGAGACTGGGATGAGAAGATTAAATGGAAAGGTGGATGGAATTGCTAGGTAAAGGGGAAATATGGGAAGACACAAATAAATCTTAGGGACATCTGATGGGCCATATGGAAAACTGCTATAATAGAAGCTTTTTAATATGTACATATGTGAAAGAAATCTAAATGGAATCACTACATAATGGGAGAGACAAAACCCCAACTAGACATCTCTTGCCAATAAATGAAACCTCCAGTTGTGTGAATGTGTTACACCTAATTGAGTTATTGGTGAAAGGGGTTCCAAGGAAACCCTTAAACAACTCAGTCTACTGCCAAAGCTACTGGTTGTTCCTATAATCTTATTGTAAGGCTCTATTACTAAAGATGAAAATGTAACTCACTGAACTCAAAAAAGTCTGGCTGGTGCCTAACTAGAGTCTTAACAGCTACTCACTAGTGTTCATGATACTAGAAGATACTAAGAACAATGGATTTGATAGTATCCATGCCCAGCACTGATTGGGTGGCCTAGAACCTAAGACTAGATAAGCCATAAACCTAGGTGAAAATCAAATACTGTTGTTCTATTAAAGGAACCTAACAATAAAATGAATTCCAAAGACATTTTGCTATAATCATATATCAGCACCTCATTCACCCACTGTTATGAGCTGGGGGGCTTCAGCTCCAGGTTCTTTTCCTAGTAGTGCTATGAGGACTCTGTGCCCTTCTCCCCAGAGAGTGATGAGTAACCAGACCAAGCAAGAGAATTGTCTTTATAATGATTCTTTAGTAGCAACTTCAACATCCAATGCATCAAGGGGGTTTACAGTCTTAATAGGCATAGGGGATTGATGATGGGCAACACACACGCAATTCAATATCACAATTATTAATCCTACCAATCCTAATACATAAAACCAATTCATAACCTTAATCCAGCTTATCACTTATCTATAAACACTTCTTAACCTTAATGCAATTTATCCATTACCTATAAAACACTTCTTAACCTTGATACAACTTAGCAATTAACATTTCCTAATCTTATCAATTATCCATAAGATATCTCTTAACATTTCACACACTAAACATATGTGTTGACACATCTATGTTCTTCTCTTAACATTTCATACATGCATTAAATAGCAACATACGACCTGGTATCCTTCAGCTTTAAAAAGGACTTTTTGGATTTCTTTAGGCTGGATGCCTGACAGCACTGGGGGCTTGACAACGAGGCTCAACTCTTGACCCCGTTCTACATTCGGGAGATAAGGCGTTGGATGTCCTGCTTTCAGGCTGGTATCAGGTGCTGGATCAATTCTTGACTGCGTAGTCTGTGGCCTGGTGCTAGTCTATCTCGGAATGCCAGGCCTTTGGACTCTGCTTTCGGGTGACAGAGTCTCAGGAGACAAGGCTTTAGTTCTCTGCTCTAGAGATGGCAAAGCGTTCTGTCTGCTCTCAGGTCAGGAGGCAAAGCTCTGCTCTCGGGATGGCAGAACATTCTGAGGATCTCGTTACGAGGCTGCCAGGGCCATCGTTATAGTGACATAACTGCCCTGCTTCTACCCTCTCTTTTTATGCCAGTTTGAAACTGCCTCTCATTTGATCCTTCTGATAACCAGATGTCCTAGGTTATCAGTATTGACTGGTCACAGAAGGGTGGGGGTCCTTCTCGCTGGGAAGATTACTTTTGTTACCAAGGTTGCTGGGTGCAGCCTCCACATCTGGAAGAGCCAGATGGGTGTGGCAGCCCTCAAGTGGACAAAATGTTCTCTTAATATTTCACCTTAGTAGTTTTCCACACCACACACAAGAATAAATGCTTTTACACTACACCAAGTTGCACTCATTCTTATTCTATAAATTTCCTGCTCTAGCTACACTACAGATTTCCCTCTTTATTTATTCATTCAGAGGAATCTGTTTCCATGCTCATTACACCAACCATCAGAGAAACTGTCTCCTCTAGTAAATGGTAATGAAAAGACCCACAAAGAGACATTATGCAGAGAGTGAGAGACTGAGGCCTTGGAGTACTCAGTACTAAATGGGATATCTCCATCAAATTCCTTGCATCATGGCTCAGGGATCTCTAGGGAAGAGGAGGTGAAAAGATTGTAAGACACATAGGGGATAAAAGACAGCAAAGAAATTAGGCCTTCTAGATATAATAGAGCTCATGTACATATGAACTCACAGGGACTGTAACAGCATGCACAGGGCCAGCATGTGTCTAAACTAGATGGTGTCCCAGTTCTGAGAGGTAAAGAGGACACCAGTCCCCATCCATAGCCCAGAAGTTATTTTCAACTGATTACTGCTTGCAAAATAAAAATTAGTCTTTTTCCAATGGAGTGTCACTGAATATACAAACCGCATATAAGAGAAGGGTTTAAGCCTAGCAGTAGATGGCCAACAAAAAACAAAGTCATTAGGTTGTTATATTTTGTTTATTTTGTCTCAAAATACTTTTCTGGGTCACCTTCTTCATCTTTGCCCTCCTCTTTCTATTTTTCCTTCTCTTCCTCCCCTTCCTCCCTTACAGTTCTTCTGTTTATATAATATCTTTTTCAGTTTTATGCATTTACGGAATTTATGTATGTGTGTTTCTGTGTCTATATGTGTTTCTAGTGCTTTTTCTTTGACTCATTTTTTCCTGTTCATATGTTTGTTTTGTCTTATTAAGTTTAGTTTGTTTTTATTTTATTGTTTTTAATTTACAGTTATTTTTACATGCCTGTTTTTAAAAGAAAGAAAGCAAAAAAAATGTTATGAATTTTGATGGGTGAGGTGATGGGGAGGATCTAGGATGAGTTGGAGGAAGGAAAAACCATATTCAGAATATTTTACATAAAATATTTAAATAAATAAGAATTATACCCAAAAGAAACTGATCACAGGTAATGTTATGCTAGGGTAACTATAGTATGGCCAAAGCTGAGTAGCAATATCTGAGACTTTAGTCTAGAAAATGGTCAAGGTAGTCACTAAATAAATATATATATAAGTAATAATAGCAATGTCCAGATCAGGAAGAGCACTTAGAATTGGGGTGACACATTATCTAAACTGCATAATTTTCAGCTGGGCAGTGGTGGTGTACGCCTTTAATCACAGCACTAGGGAGGGAGAGGCAGACAGATCTCTGTGAGTTCAAAGCCAGACTGCTCTACAAAAACTAGTTCCAGGACAGGCTCCAAAGCAGCACAGAGAAACCCTGTCTCAAAAAACCAAAATAAATAAATGAATGCATAATTTTCAGTAAAACATGACAATCTATGAAAAGAAATGGGGAACTATGAACTAGGTACCAGAAAATAGACACTCCAATGAAACTGACTGAGATGTTTTATTTAACAGAAATGAAATAAAATTAGTTGTTACAGATATGCTCACACAAGCAAAATAATTCACAATTAAATAACAGATTGTTCTATGGATAAAGCTTCTTGGGGCCATAATTGACAACCTGACAAATCCTAAGTCCAACATCATGGAAGGAAACAACTTACTCCTGGAAGATGTTCATTGACCTCTACACATGCACCATAGCATGCAAACACACACACACACACACACACACACACACACACAGAGAGAGAGAGAGAGAGAGAGAGAGAGAGACAGAGAGACAGAGAGACAGAGAGAGACAGAGAGAGGGGGGAATTACTTAATAAAAATCTAAAAATATAGAAATCTCAGGCTAGAACATTTTTTATCAAAAGGAAATAATAACAGAGGCAACATTTTATATTGAGCATGTCATTTTTTATTTAAAGTTTTATGTGTCATACATGAGCACTATATATCATTTCAACTACCCACACCCTCTTCTTAATTCTGTCTAGTCACTCACTCCCAAATTCATGTCATCTCCTTTAATATTCTCTCTCTCTTTCTCTCTCTCTCTCTCTCTCTCACACACACACACGCACACACACACACACACACACGCACACACACACACACACACACCACTAAATCCTTTTAGTATTATCTGCATGTAAATGTCCTTAGGGCTGACAATTTCACATTGGATAAACACCTATCAGGGTGCTTGACCCTGGGGAAGACTGAATCTCCTTCTCTCAGCATACATTGATTGCGTTTAGTGAGGTCTTATGAAACTTGCCTCATCATGTTGCCATGTCAACTGATGGTGTCATCACACAGTTCTTGTTTAGGCAATTAAACTGTTAAGATTATAAAGATGCTTGCTCAATCATACCACAAGGACACTTGCTCAACAATGTTCTTAGCAGGGGAGGGGAGGGGAGATAAGAACATGAGGGAGCAGGATGGTCTAGAGGGAAAGGGACAGAGTGAGAGAGCAATGAAGAAGAGATCTTGATAGAGAGAACCACTATGGGGTTGGGAAGAAACCTGATGCTAGGGAAATTCCCAGGAATCCTCAAGGATGACCCCAGGTAAGATTCCAAGCAATGGTGTAGAGGGTGCCTGAACTGGTCTTCCCCTGTAATCAGATTGGTGAATATCCCAACTATCATCATAGAGCCTTCATCTAGTAACTGATGGAACCAGATGCAGATATCCACAACCAAGCACCAAGACAAACTCTAGGAATCCAATTGAAGAGAGAGAGGAGTGAATATATGAGCAAGGGAGGTCAAGATCATGATGGAGAAGCCTACAGGCAGTTGAACCAAGCTCATGGAAACTCATGAACTCTAGACCAACAGCTTTGGAGCCTCCCTGGACAGAACTAGGCCCTGCATATGTGGGAGATGGTGTTGAAACTTGGACTACCCGAGAGGACCCTGGCAGTGGGACCAAGATCTACCCCTGATACATGAGCTAGCTTGTTGAAGCCCATTCCCTATGGTGGGATGCCATGCTCAGCCTTAATGCAGTTAGGAGAGGCTTGGTCTTGTCCCAACTTAATGTGACAGACTTTGTTGACTTCCATCTTACCTGTTAGGATGAGTGGATGGAGCTTGGGCTCGGGGGAAGGTGATGGTGGGTGGGAAGAAGAGTGGTGGTATATAGAACTGTAGCTGGAATATAAAGTGAAATTTAAATAAATAAATAATAAGTAGATAAATAAGATTATATGGATGCAAATTCCAATAGTTACCTGGTTTTTTTTTAAAGAAATCCTTTAAAAATTCTGTAGTTGAAAATTTATCTGCAAAAACGCATTTAGACACTGTGGAGAAACTCTGACTACAAGAGACTTTCATTCCTTTTGTCTTGGTCCAGATATAAACCTTTATATTGGTCCTCTATTTGCTCTTGTTTCCTTCCTCTGGTGATCTATAGCTCCCTACTGTTTCTGCTAGATCGTTTTGGTATACACTCCTGGCAATGGGACTAGTCGCTGTCGTCTTGAATCTACTCTTTGCCCACTTCCTTGGACAGACCCACACTGTCTCTCTGGCCTCCACTTCTCCCCTTCCCTCAGTCTTCCTTGGAAGTCTCTCAATTATTTTTCAAAAGTTTCTTCAGGAATTCAGGATGACAGTGTTATGATCCATCTCAAGCTATTACATTAAAACTCCTGCTAAGTGACCAGAGAATCCGCTTCTACAGAGAATGCCCTCTTCAATTGTTCTAGAACTACCCACTCCAACAAAGACCCTCCACAGCTGGAAACAGCTATGATGATTCTAACATACATTTTCTATATCTGCCTCGAGTTTGGAATGATAGTTTTTGTTAAACGACTGTACTTCACTGCTTCCCTTATGGCCAGAAGATCAGGACTCCAGGAGGAAATGTGCTGATCCCTTATAAAGACCTCTTTTCGGGTCCTTATAAAAAATCACAGACATCTTTTTTCAGTCATTCTCTCATCCATCTGCATGGTCATATGGGTTAACAATCCAAATCAATGAGATTATGCCCCTCCACCATGGGTCTGCCAAAAATCATGGTCTTGCCTGTCTAAGGTTAAAAAAGAAAAGTTAAAATAGCTGAAAGGAATATTCACTAAAGGGATTAAATAATAAATTTGTTGTGAGAAATAAAAATATCACAAAACTTGATGACAAATCAAGAAATACTGTGTCAGCTAAAACGCAGAGATGAAAAAGTAGAGGAACTAGAGCCTCATAAAATGTGAGCCTCCATTAGGGTACCAGGATATGCACAATGAGAGAACAAGAACAAAAGACAAACAGACAAAAGGGGAAGCACTTAAAGAAACAATAGGTGAATTCTTCACTAATTTATTTTAAAACAATACCCTGATTAGCAAGGAAGATCAACAAACAAATATAATTAGTAAAATGCTGTTACTCATAGATGAAAAAGAATCTTGAAATAGCAAGGCAACCCTAATAAGATTAACAGCTAACTTATCAGAAACAACAAAGTCAGAAAAAAACATTCTTAGTACTTAAAGAAAAAAAGTCAGCCAAATAACTTACATACAGCAAAATTATCCTTAAAAGCCAATATGACAGTCTCAGATGAATAGAAGCAGCTGCTATTGTTGTCATACCTACTTTACAAGAAACAGTAATGATAGTCCTTAAGCAGTACGCAAATGATGCCAGATAGTAATTCAAACTCACCTGAACAAAAAGCACATATATGCTTGAATACCATTGTTTATAAGACCACAGACTATTAAATCATTGTTATGAAGATGGAGCTTTAATATATTAACTAAAACAAATAAAGTACAAAGAGACAATATAAGAAAACATCACTTATATGTAGAATTTAAGAAAGTTGAACTCATGGAAATAGAATAGCATAAAAGTTACAAGAAGCTGTGGAAAGAGTGATAAAAAACAAAAGGGGGGTATAGACCTCGATCAATGTGGACAAAGTTTTAGTTAGAAGGATTAAGTTCTGGCATTCTATTATACAAAATCATGAATATGGTTAATAATAACATGCTGTGTGTTTCAAAATAGCTATAAGGAAAAAATTTAAATCAGTTTAGTTGATGGATTTCCTAATTAGCCTGATTTCATCATTTTATAATATATTGAGGTATCATATTGTGTCACATAATTACTTGTTATAAATATAATAATAACATATAAATGATATATGAGCCCTCAACATAAAAATATGTCTTATATAATATACACATAGAGAATTTTTCAAAAACACCACAAGGTAGGTATACAGAGTAACATATTTTAAATAATAATAACTGCATTTTTGAGTTTGTAGTATTAGTAGACATAAGCAAGCAATTGTACTATTGAAAAAGTAAAATGAATAGAGTATATAGATGTAACACTTCTCAGTATTACTAGAAGTAAGCAGGTATGAATTTGAAGTAATATTGATATCTGAATGCTGTAAAAATGCTCTTTTTAAGAGAAATCTTTGTGACCCTGGACTCAACTAAAAATCTCTAGATACAACAACAAAACCATGAAAACTAAATGAAAATGTATTTAAATCTTAATTTATCAATTTTAAAATTTTGTGTCTAAAAATGCTATCAAAAAAGGAGAGGAATTAGATTTGTTGGTGCATTTGTGTGATATAGGCAGGAGGTCATGACTTTGAGGTCAGTAAGGAATATATAGTGAGATGCTCTCAAAATCATAAGAAAACAAAACAAAATACTATGAAAAGGGAGAGGGCAGTAGAAAAACAACAAATGAGAGAAAATAACGTAAAGCATATGTCCAAATAAAGACTTGTATCAAGAATATATAATTTAGCCAGGCAGTAGTGGTGCATGCCTTTAATCCCAGCACTCAGGAGGCAGAGGCAGGCGAATCTCTTTGAGTTCGATGCCAGCCTGGTCTACAAGACCTAGTTCTGGGACAGGCTCCCTACAGAGAAACCCTGTCTCGAAAAAAAAATGAATACATTACTTAACAATAAAAAAATCTTTATCCATGTAAAAATACACAAAAGATTAAAGAGTAGATACATAAATGTTTATAATAACATTGTTTGAAAGCTTGAAATACTTGAAATTTCGTGAACAAATAAAGAAAATGCAGTACGTTGACATAATGGGGCATCATTCAACAATAAAAAGAATACCACATACTACGAAATATATTTAAGTCATGAAAACAGGCTGAAAGAAGTTATTCATCAAATATGTTATATAATTCCAATCATATATAATTAAGATGTGAAAATTCAATATAAAGAAAATTGATTAGTGATTAGTTAGGGACATAGGAATGCACTAAATGATGCTTTCTAAAGGACATGGTATTTCTCTTTTATACGATAAATACTTCCTGAATTTGTGGGGATGATGGTGGCACACATGTACATTACATACTTAAATAATTTAAGTGTGCACTTTAAATAGATGAATTCTATCATTGCATGTAATATTTTAAAAGCTATTTTCAAAAAAACCCAATTAATTAAAACAAAATTACATGGATATGGTATGCACAAATGAGGTATTTCATTATCATTACAAAACTATTAATCAATAAGTAAAGCCAATTAAATACTAATATGTAAAACCTCTAGAGATAAGAGTCATAAAAATGAGTTAGAGCCTGATTTCAGTGATTAAGAATCTTAATTTCAATAGTTAGCCAATGGTAGTAGCTAAACCAAAGGTACAAAATGCATTAGAAGTATATTGCTTGTGAACACTCAAAGGGCCAGAGTAAATGTAAACAAATTAGAGAAGAAATCAAGATTGAGGAAATTACAGAAATTTACATGGGGTCTATACAAGTTTTTTTAAGCTACTGATTCTCTATCCTGGCTGCATATTGAAATTATCAGGTGACCTTTTAAGTTAGTAAGCATGGGAGGTGGGGCCTGAATCTTGGCATTTTTAACATTTCCTGTAGGAGAATAAGGGATTGCCAGAATGGAAAACTACTAGTCTAGGCCAATTGAAACTGGATATGGCCAAAACAGAAAGAACCAAGGGAGATTTTCCACCTGGAGAATTGATCTAATTAGGACTTTTGGTAAACTTTGGGGGTTGTATGGAGCCACACCTGGGCATAGCAGGTGGAGTTAATTGTCAAGTCTAACTCCTGCACTATAGCCCTGCCTTTCCCAATTTGAATTGGTGTGCTAATGTTCACAAAAGGGAAAGCTTTCATTTTATATTGCAATGAGACATTACCAGATCCCAGGTCAGACTCCACATCAGTGCCCTTTGCTGTGCCCCACTGCCTTGCTGCTTCACAGTCTGAAATTAGGTTTAAGAGGCAGGCAATTCTTAAATGGGCTATTAATGCATTCAGTCCTATTCCCCAATTCTTCTTCCAAACTTGCCTGAGGGCTTCAAATCTTTATCTTAAATACTGCTCTTTCAAAGCTACATTACATAATCAGTTCAGCAATAAACCTTTCAAGTTATATGGCTTTTAGTCAAAGCAAATCTTTTGGCCTGGTTTTCTTGCCAAGACTCATGACTCCTGCCTGTCTCATCCAATGAGCACAGTAATAAATCTCCTTTGCTGAATGCCAACAGCATGCTAGGCACTGTAAGGCACTTGGGACTTGGGAGCTGGTGAAGAAGTTGTAGCTTGAGTTTAGTGTCTTGTTTACTTTACTCTGCCCTTTCACCCTTTTGAAGACATTAAACACCCCCTACTTATAGCTAACTATCTCCAGTGACTACAATTGCTGTTTTTGAATGCAAATTTGTTCCACATTATTTATCATTAAGCTGAAATTCTCTCTTTTATTGCTCAATCTCCTTGTTCCCTACTTTCCCTGCTCATAGATATATATGTACAGTGTTATACGTATATGTTGGTACCTATTGAAAGTTATCCAATTCTTTGGTTAGCTTTTTAAAATCTGTTTGTTTGTGTGACATCCTTGCTACTTTACTTGCTTTTTCCCAGAATAGATAAACCCCTCCCAGTTACAATTGCTTCTACCAGCTCCATTAATACTTAGTTCTTACATTTACATAGCAGACTGTGATAAACAAATAGAATATGTTTTCTTGTGATGACCACGTTAATTATTTTGCCCTAAAACAAGCAAAGGGTTATAGAAAGTCCTAAATTCTGCCATAGCCAACAGCAGTGCTTCAGGATAGGATAGGCAAGAAACAGACTGAACTTTGAACATTTCTACTTCGTAGGCTAAGGTGTTAAGGTGTTTCATGTCATTTTTTGTTTGTTTGTTTGTTTGTTTGTTTGTTTTTACTGTTTGCTTCTGTCGGAATGTATTGTTAGAAAATTCCTCATTGAAGATTCAGAGGAATTAGCACTGAGAATTCAGAATGTCTTAAGCCCACTGTACAGAGTCACACTTCAAAGATGAGTCATAAATGATTGTCCCATTGTCTTCAAGTACACAGGATGCAGAAAACAAAGAACTAGATATGACTATTAGACTCTGCTGAGAAAGGGCCGGAGTAGTTTAATTGAAATAAGATGCAAAGATTCCATTATCACCTTTTCAATTTTATAATTCCCCATGTTTTTGATTTTTCTATAATTATCATCTCTGATTCATCACTTTCTCATTTCTAATGTTAATTCAATGATTTGAGTTCCTGATTACATCCATTTGGTCATAAGTACAGATTACATTTATAGGACTTTGTATATAGGAATGTATAGGAGTGTAGGTTTAACTACTAACTTTGGGTAAACTTTTACAAACAATTTACCTTCCTCAGCCACAATTTGTTCACATGAATATATATATATATATATATATATATGTGTGTGTGTGTGTGTGTGTGTGTGTGTGTGTGTATGTATGCATGTATGTATACATTGCAGATTTGATCTGATTAAAGTATCTTTAACTTAGTGTGGACAAGATAGATGGTAAGTTTTTTGTCTTTAATTCCAAGGAACTGTTATGTGACATCTGCTTTGTGAATAGGCCATAGCTTAGCTGAATCTCAACACTAAAGACTTTTGTTTGGGTCCAAGGGCCTAGAAAATATTAACAGTCAATACTTATCTAGAACTTTCTATGTGCCTGGACACTGAGACATGAGCCATTGCACTTAATCTTTATGACAACCCTATAATTTAGGGCATTATTTCTCGTCAACAAATAGTGCAATTGAGATATAGCATGACTCAGAAACTTGCACAAGATGTGTAGCTAGCAATTGATAGCACCATGTTCAGAACCAAAGCAGACCAACTGCAGAGTCTTCTCTCTTAACTGTTACTCTATGCCTGGAAACATTAGACTTGGCTTAAGTGGATCAAATGCTAACTTAAAACTCCCAAATACTGAACTTCTGGGCCTGTCCAAAGATTTAGAGGCCAAAGCCACACTGTTCAGAGTTCCCTAACTGATTATGGAAACATTTCTTCTTCACCTTTGTGTCCAATAACTTAGGACTGAGAAGGGAGAAGCATTTTGCAATTATCTGGCAGTGGAGTATGATCTGTAAGAATTACCAAAATGTACTTTGCTCTCAACACAGCTACTGCCACCAATTTGGTACTGCAAGAGCCAAAATCCTTCTCTGGCTTGGAAAGCAGTCAGTATCCCCTCTAGCCCTCACTGTAGTAATTGGGATAACTGATACTTACTTAAAGTTAAAAGTGTGTTTAGGTGGATGGAAACTTCTATGATTGATGAAGACATTGGGTGCAGGCTTGTAGTTGTGGCCTTGTATAATCCATTCCTAGGCATGCCAAGAAGCTCCCTGGAAGGGCCCCCTCTGCAGGCAACCATGTCCAGCCAGGTGTCAGTTGTGTTTTCAAAACTCGATTCCCTAGAACTCTAGGGCATAAAGTGTTGATTCCTATCCCTATCAACCCAAAGACTGTTATTACAGAATGCAGGAATGAAGAGAGATTGACTAGATAGCTTAGGATCACATAGAGTCTTCATTAGGTCTGGCACAACTAAACCTGCTATTGATAGATTTGCAGTATGATCTTGAGAAAAACAAAAAACAAAAAAACCTTTTCTTCTCTGAGCTTCAGTTTCCTTGTCTGTCCAACAAAGATACTGGATTAGGTCAGTCATCGTGTCATTATTATGGACAGGAATTACTTTAAAATGCAATTATAAAGTAACAAAAAACAAATACATACAGCAAAACAAAACATAATGGGATGCTTGAGAATAAGGAAGAATTCAATAGGCCAGGCAAAGGACGGTTAAACAAACCCATCTCAGTCTCCCATGGGCTCTGGGATGAAAACACTATCTGACTACTAAGTTTTGAGGAGAATCAGAAATGGATTCCATTCCTCCCAATCCCTAACTCTAAGGACAAAAATGTAAGAGGGGGGTGGAAAGGCAGTATCTTCATTCAGTTCCCAGTACCCACAGTGCATTCCTA
>PVIU01029916.1:0-16842 GCA_004026605.1 Ondatra zibethicus | reverse complement strand
GTTCATCGTTATTTTGATGTGTATTAAAAGGAAGATGGCAGATTTGTCCTTTCAGGAGTATTATATCAACTGACATGAAGTGAATTGATGAATTGCACAGATGGTATAAAGTTAGACCTATAATCATAACCATGCAGTGCAAGTCAGGAAAGGCTGGGAGAAACCTAGGTAAATGATGCTGGACATAGAGCAAGTTCTTGGGTGCAGGGGTAGAAATGGTCATCACTGCAGAGGACTTCTAGGTCTGGTGGGGAAGAGTGGCCACATGAGAGGTAGAATCTGGTTCCTAAAGGCCACATGGTGGCTGGGAATTTTGTCCTTTTCCTTTGGGAGCTGAGTTGGGCTGAGGTCACTTGAGAGGAAACTGGTTGAGGAGTAGGTGTCAGCAGGGAGCTCCAAAACACTAAACACCAGGAAAACAAACAAACAAAACTATCAAAAATGGGCCATGAAACCAGAGCTCTCCAAAGATGAAATATAGTGGCTGAGAGATATTCTAAGAAGTGTTCAACATCCATAGCCACCAGGAAAATGCAAACCAAAACTGCTTTGAGATTTCATCTTACCCCATAATAACTGACATTAAAAAAATGGAGACAAATGTAGGCATGGGGGGGAAGGGAAGGGGAAGACTTCTTTACTGCTGATGGGAGTGCAAGCTGGTCCAACCACTACTGACATCAGTGTGGGGGTTCCTCAGAAAGTTAGAAATGGGCTTACCACGTGATCCAGTCACACTACTAGAAACAGAACATATATATATATATATATACATACATACAGTGGAATGTATATATGGGATACAGTGGAATGACTTACAAGTTGTGGCTCGTGGAATCCAACGATGGCTGTCTATGCATGGAAGGTCCAGGAATCCAGTAGTCATTCAGTCCACAAGGCTGGATGTCTCAGCTGGTCTTCAGTGTACACTGGGATCCTGAAGAAGCAGGCTCTAACACCAGTGGACGAATGGACTTGCTAGCGAGGATGAGAATGAGCAGGCAAAGAGAGAGTGAACTTCCTTCTTCTATGCTCTTTATATAGACTGTCAGCACAGTGGTCCTGATGAGAGGTGAATCTTCCCACGTCAAAGACCTGGATTAGAGGTTGGTTTTTCCACTTTAAATGTTTAAGAAAAAAAAAAATCCCTCACAGGTGTGCCCGGTCATTTGAGTTTTTGTTAATTAATTAGCCAAGTTGACAAACAAGAATAGCCATCACAAATCCACCCCATCAACGCAACACAATCATATCTCCATATGTCACACTGCCTTTGTTAGGATTACTGTTGCCATGGTGAAACACCATGATCAAAGTGAAGCAGTTTTGCAAGGAAAGGGCTTATTTGGCTTACAATTCCAAATCACTGTTCATCATCAAAGAAAACCAGGACAGGAGTCCAAACAGGTCAGGAATTGGGAGTAGAAGCTGATACAGAGGTCATGGAGGGGTGCTGCTCAGTGGCTTGCTCAATGTAGCTTGCTCAGCCTGTTTTCTTATAGAATTCAGAACCACCAGCTCAAAGGTGACGCCACCCACAATGAGCTGAGGCTTCCCCTATCAAACACTAATTATGAAAATGCCCTACAGCCCTAACAACTTATGGATGCATTTTCTCAATTGAGGTTCCTGCCTTTCAGGTAATTTTAGCTTGCATCAAGTTGACATAAAACTAGTCAGCACAGATACTTAATTTCCAAATGAAAATAACAGTCAGTTCATAATTATACCCCAACATGATATAACTATTCCATATACAATCACAAATGCATTGTATATTTCGCCAGGTCATAAGCATTCCAAATACAATTTAATTGTCCTTTGCACAACCACAACTACATTACATGGTGATAAATATGGTTCTATTTTCATTCTTCTACATGTTAATATCCAGTTACGCCAGCACCACTTGCTAAATATGCTTTCTTTTTTCCATTTGATATTTTTTGCTTCTTTGTCAAAAATCAGGTGTTCGAAGATGTGTGGATTGATATCCGGGTCTTCTATTCAGTTCCATTGGTCCTCCTGTCTGTTCTTATGCCAGTACCAGGCTGTTTTCAGTACTGTAGCTCTGTAGTAGAGTTTTGAAGTGATGCCTCCAGAAGTTCTTTTGTTGCCCAGGATTGTTTTGGCTATCCTGGGTTTTTTGCTTTTCCAAATGAAGTTGAGTACCATTCTTTCTAGGTCTTTGAAGAATTTTGCTGGGATTTTGATGGGCATTGTGTTGACTCTGTAGATTGCTTACGGTAAGATTGCCATTTTTACTATATATATATAAACACATATGTATGGGTTAATTTAAGTTATAAGTACTAGTCAGGAATGAACCCAAGCTAAGGCCGAGCTTTCATAAGTAATAATATGTCTCTGCATTGTTATTTGTGAGCTGGCATCCCAAAGAAAATTCCAACTAGAAATGGCACCCAACATCCTGCATGTGAATCCTCATAGGCCCTGAAAAAATGGACTCTCCGGTAGGCTCAGCATACAGAGCACAGCTCTTTTAAGAGGCCCTGCTGTGCAGCTGAGCACTTGAGCAGCCAGCACTGGGCGCAAACTCGTACTGTGGGCAGACACAACAAATTCCCAGAGCTGGGGCAGTAAATGCTCTGGGGAGATACCCTCTGGTGTGAGGCTAGGCTGTCATGGAAACTGAGGGGAGCGAAGCCAGCTGCCAGTGTCATTCCTTGGCAGTAGAGTTTACTAGAGTTTAACATTGCTCTCCTGCAGTCAGAGACACTGCAAGCACACAGCTGCAGATGCATAAAAAGTCAGGGCCAGACACAGAGAACCTCAAAAAAGGTAAAACACTATGCTTTAAAAGGTGTTTAGGTTATGAAGAAAGAAAAGAAAATGGGTATAGACAGTCACAGAAAAAACATTAAAAATAAAAGAGTAAGTCTTTAAAGAGAGAGTAAAGTAATAAAAAAAAGTAGGTCACATGGCAAGAACAAGCAGGCAAAGGCAAAGAGCTTTCTTTGCCCACGTTCCCACACCCAACAGAAGGTGTGGTCCTGATGAAAGGTGAATCTTCCTGTCTTAAAAGATCTAGATTAAAGGTTTATCTCCCCACCTCAAAGATCCAGATTAGGGGTGGGTCTTCTCACTTCATATGGTTAAGAAAAATCTTTCACTGGTGTGCCTGGTCTTTTGGTTTTAGTTAATTCCAGGAGTGGTCAAGTTGACAACCAATAATGACCATCACAGGCACACACCAAAAAGACTCTCTGTGCTACTACAGTGGTGCTTGCTTGGCCATGTTCACTCTTGTTCTAGTCACAATAGCCAGAGAAAGGAAACAGCCTAGATGTCCATCAAATGAGGAGTGAATAATGAAAATGGGTTATGTTCACATGGTGGAAATCAGAAAAGGATTAAGAAAATGGTTAAGAAAGAATAAAATCACAAAATTTGCAAGTAAATGGATGGGGCTTGAAGCAATCATTCTGGGCGAGGTAACCCAGTTCCAAAGAGATAAATGTCACATTTTCTTCCATTTCTTGTTTGATTTTGAATCTTCAGATGTGTGTATTTTATTGAAAAAAATCTATAGAGGTTAGGAAACTAGTAAGGGATTAGAGTGGGGAGGCTTGCACAGTAGGGGAGATGATAGAATGCAATGGTATGGAGGGAAACAGGAAAGGGAGATAGAATACAATGGTATGGAGGGAAACAGGAAGGGGAGATAGAATGCAATGGTATAGAGGGGGAACAGGAAGGGGGGATAGAATGCAATGGTATAGATGAGGAACAGGAAGAATAGATAGAATGCAATGGTATGGGGGGAACAGGAAGGGTTAAATTGAGTAGGAACTATGAGGGTGAGGTGATCACCAGGAAAGAGGGGGTGAAAAGAGGCTAAGAGCCAGAAACTGTGGGCAAGGAAACTTTTCAAGATGCAACGGGGCAGCTGCACATCTGAACACACAGTTGTTGGGACAGCATGCTCAAGACCTGGGCAAGCTCCAGGCAGATTCATCATGGAGTGGGGGTGGAGGGAAAATGGGGAAGGTGGACATGAAATCCTACCCCTAGCTCAGAGCTACTGGGAACTGAAAGCTGCTGGGAGGAGAGTTGGTTTTCTTTAAGGGTGTGTTAATCCTGTAGGTTGATAGTGCCCACACCCACTAGTATATGAACAACAGAAGTTGGACCTGATAGACTTAAAAATGAGGGCATAATGTCAGGTGGGTAGGGAAAGTGTGATGGGTCTAGAAGATGGGTCTAAAGAGGGACGCGAACATGATCAAAATACATTGTATGAGATTCTTAGATAACTAAACAATAAAAATAAATTAATCAAGCCAATGGTGGTATATTCCTGTAATCCCAGTACAAATAAGATTTATACAGGAAGTTCTAGGCTTTAAAGTCAGGCCAGATTCATAGCAAGTGTGGTAGTTTGAATGTAATTGATCCCTATAATCTCATAGAGGGTAGCACTATTAGGAAGTGTGGCTTTGTTGGAGTGGGCATGGCCTTGTTGGAGGAAGTGTGTCACTGTGGGAGTGGGATTTGAGGTTTCCTATGCTCAGGATACCACCCAGTGTCTCAATTGACTCTCAGCTATTTCTTCAGCATCATGACTGCCTGCAAGCAGCCATGTCCCTCCATGATGGACTGAACCTCTGAACTGTAAGCCACCCCAATTAAAGGTTTTCCTTTATAAAAGTTGCTGTGGTCGCTGACCTGAGCTGGTGAGAGCTCACTGATGCTGGACTGATGGGACTAAACTGAACAATGGTATAGATGGGGAACAGGAAGAAGAGATAGAATGCAATGGTATGGGGGGAACAGGAAGGGTTAAATTGAGTAGGAACTATGAGAGTGAGGTGATCACCAGGAAAGACGGGGTGAAAAGAGGCTAAGAGCCAGAAACTGTGGGCAAGGAAACTTTTCAAGATGCAACGGGGCAGCTGCACATCTGAGCACACCTCTATGAGATTATGGGGACCAATTACATTCAAACTACCACACTTGTTATGAATCTGGCCTGACTATGCAACTAAACTTGCATAGGACTAAACTGAATGTGGGTGACAGTTGTGTGACTTGCGCAGACTGTGGGGCCACTGGCAGTGGGACCAGGATTTATCCCGAGTGCTTGAACTGGCTTTCTGGAACCCATTCTTTTTGGAGGGATAACTTGCTCAGCTGAGATATAGGGGGGAGGGCCTCAGTCCTGCCTCAAAGTGATGTGTCAGACTTTGTTGATTCCACTTGGGAAACCTTACCTCTCTGAGAAATGGATGGGGTGCTGGAGTCGGGGGAGCGGGAGGAAGGGAGGGAGTGGGAACTGGGATAGGTATGTAAAATGAGAAAAGATTGTTTTAAAATATAAATTTAATTTAAAAAAGGAAAAAAGAATTGCTGTGGACATGGTGTCATTTCAGAACAATAAAAGCCATAACTAAGACAGCAAGGCAAAAGAAAAAACAAATTTCTTTAACAAATATGGCGTCTACATTGCTTTAAGATTTTATTTTCTAAAATGATGTCTATACTTCCAATATATGCAAAAACTCAACACCTAAGTTAAACCACCCTGAGTTACTCATGAGGGTGAAGCAATGGCCGGTTGACTTTGAATTCTAGCTCGGGAAATACCAGCTGTGTGGATGTCAGCTCATGGCTGGGCCTACCAGTGCCATCTATAAAGTAAGATACTAGTAGTGTCTGCCCACAGGAGGACAGGAGTGGAAGCACTGTGAGCTGCCAGCAACTGGTCCAACCTGGGTGTGGCATGCTCCCAGCAGCACATCTGCTCTTTCTACCTCGCCTGCATCCTTTGTCCAGAGGGTGCACTCTTTCTCTTCACCTGTGTCCGTGTGTCCTCAGTCCCAGCTCACTGGAGACTTCCCTCCCTGGCCCCCCTTTCATGGGCGTGTGCATCATCTGCATGTATAAATAATGCATGTTTTTCTACATTTGTTGGGACACATGCATGAGTGGAGGAGCATGTATGAATTTTTATGAGGCTGTGCATGCACACGCTGTGGGGCAGGGGTTGCACATGCATGTGGAGGCCTGAGTTTAATGTCAGAACCATCCTCCATTGTTCTCCCACCTTACCCATTGCAGTGGGATCTCACAATCAGTCCCCAGAGCTTGCTGATGTTTTGTTTCTCTACTCAGCTTTCTCCAGGAATCTCCCATCTCTACCTTCCAGGGCTGGACCACCACACTCAATGAGCATTTACATGAGTTTCTGGAGAACTCTGTTCCTCATACTTTTACAACAAGGTCATTAACTGCTAGGACATCTCCCCAGCTCCACCAGAGTGAGCCTGTACAAACTTCCATGCACCCTAAATCCCCCAGATCTGTCACTCATTGTGTGCTTTGTGGCCCTTATCACAGTCATGTCCTTATTGCTTTTGCTCCACAATAAATAATGGCCGCCTCTCCATTAGACTAAACTTTGTAAGCAGTGTTATGGGTTGAGTTAATTTATTGAAATCCTAACCCCTAAAACCTTAAAAAATGACTACTGGGTTTGGAAACAGGGTCTTGGTTGTTTTCTTGCTTCCTTACTCCCTTGCTTTGTGTTATTGAGGATTGAATCCAGAGCTTTACACGTGTTAGGCAAATGTTCAACCACTGGCTATATCTCCAACCTCTTCTTTTCACTGACCTAGTTTGAGACATTAAATCACTCAGGCTGGCTTTGAATTTACTCCGTCGCCCAGGCAGCCCCTGGAGCTTGCAACCCTCACCCCCTTACTCAGAGTCAAAGTCTTTAAAGAAGTAATCAAGTTAAAGTAGGTTCTGAGCATCCAAATGCCCTAATGTAGTAGGAAGGGATGTGTGTCTTTAAAAGAGGAGGCTGAGATACAAGTATTTGTGCATCTTTTGCATGTATGGGAGAAGAGCATTAGAGGCATAGGGCAAACACAACGCTTGCAGTGTGAGGAGAAGCCTCAGGTGGAGCCAACTTACTAATACTTTGATATTAGAGCTGCCCCTGGAACTGAGGAAACAAATCTTTTCTTTGAAGCCACCCCATCCTGGGATTTGCCTGGAGCAGCCTTGGCAAACTCATATAGGTTGACTTTGCTTATTATCATGTTCACAGGTTCCAACACTGAGTAAGTGTTCAATAAATACATACTAGCCAATGGGGAGAAATTCTGGGGTTTGGAAGGAGGTCACAGGTGTTGCTTTGAGTTTCTACAAGTTTCTTCCTTTTGTGGTCATCTAAGGCCATGTCTTCTAGGTTCCAGGCCTAGAACATGGCCTCTTGCCACTGTGCCCTGGGATATTTATTATTCTAGGATAGGAATTGATTTGTGGACAGAAAGCTAGACATGAGGCATGGGGGGCTAGAAGATTGTTTCTTTTGGAGGCTACTTATGTTTGTATAGTGTAGTATATATATGTGCACTATTCATGGGTGTGAACACGCATGTGGGGGACAACAGTCAATATTTTACTGTCTTCCACTCTTGTTCTCCACCTTACTTTTTTGAGATGAGACCTCTCATTGAACATATAGCTCACTGGTTGGCTAGACTGACTGGCCAGCAAGCTCTGGGAATCCTCTTGTCTTCCTGTTGCCCCAAGGCTGAGGTTACAGATGAGCATAACCATAGCTGACTTTTACATGGCTATCAGGAATCTGAAAATAGGGTGTTCATGTTTACACAGCAGCTTTAGGATCAGCGCCATCTTCCAGGCCCAGGAGAGAAGATTGTTTCTCTAAAATAACTTGTTCATTGAAATAGTCATTTCTGATTCTTAAGAAAACTTGGAAGAGTGCTGTGGAACAATCCTCTTGTACACTGTAAAGATTTGTCACTCAAATTGGTTTAATAAAATGCTGATTGGTCAGTAGTCAGACAGGAAGTATAGGCAAGTGACAAAACTAAGAATGATGGGAAAGAGAAGGGTGGAGTGAGGAGTCACCAGCCAGATGCAGAGGGAGCAAGAAATGAACATGCCATGCAGATAAAGGTACCGCCACATGGCAGAGCATAAATAAGGAATATGGGTCAACTTAAAATGTAAGAGGTAGTTAGTAATAATCCTGAGCTATTGGCTGAGCATTTATAATTTCTATTAAGTCTGAGTCAATTATTTGGAAAGTGGCTGCTGGGTATCTGGGAACAGATGAGAAGGAGAGAAATGTCTGACTACATATGGTGCCCAAACATTTGGCATGAATTTCCACATAAAGCCTGAAAAAGCTAAACACACAAAGGCAGTCAAACTCACCTTTTTGGTAACTGCTTTTTCTTGGGTAGGCTGTGTTTGCTGGTAGCAAGCAGAGGCATGGGTCTTGTAAGAGACAGTATCCTGACTTGGTGCCAGTGGCAAAAATTGTTTTAAGAAGTCCTACTACCAAACATTTATATGGTGTTTATGGACAATGGGTGGCACCTAGAAACTTCCTAGAATTGGGGTGGCAAACATGGCTTTTAGAGCTAGACTAGATTCTCAGAGAACTGAGGGGGAGGAGCCAGTCATGAACATGCCATGAGTTAAGTTACACAGCAGTGTTTTTTGCTGATGCAGACAAAAAGGTTACAGATACACACTAAGGACAGATTCAGACAAAAAGAGCCTCTAAAAGGGTCACAGTGTGTTTGAAAATATATGTAGACTTAAGAGAGAAAAGAAAAAATGTAGAAAAGGTCCTTAAAAAGGAATAGAGTAAAAACATATAATAAGCCACATAAAGATGGAAAATACACAGAATCTGGATTATGTATATTATTGTGTTGTCTTTAAAAATTTTGGCCACTTAGACAACAAAGAGGACCCTAAGAGAGATATACATGGATCTAATCTACATAGAAAGTAGAAAAAGACAAGATTTCCTGAGTAAATTGGGAGCATGGGGATCATGAGAGAGGGCAGAAGGGGAGGGGGAGGAAAAGAAGGGAGCAAAGAAAAATATATAGCTCAATAAAAACAATAAAATATTTTGGCTACAAAGAGACCTTTGATTGTGGAAACTGCTATATTAAACCAACCTATATATTTTAAAATTATCTTGACTTCAAAATTTAAGTCAAAAGATATGTTACTTTGTGGGAGAGGTTATGCTTTTGTTTCCACAGGAAATGAGAGGCTATGGATTTATTCCAGGTTAAGAAAATTTTCAGGAAAATTCCCTGAAATATCTCCAATGGGATCCAATGGCCCAGGTGATACATCATCCAGAACAGCTTCCAGGCTGCTATCTGTGTTGACCCAGCCTCTCAAAATACTTCTGTCAGGACTTGACCAAAATCTTAAACTTTCTCCAGGTTCCCAAAGGTTAGCAGTGCCCCCAATCAGCAGAAAGTAGTCTAGAGAACTATACCCACAGTCCCAAAATATTAGTTATAAATATTTATCATTGCTTAGGGGGTTGGTTACAAATTGTTATTGGTCATAGTCAAAACAAAGGCTAATCAAAAGGGTTAAATTTAGAAGTCTTTTTCTAAAATAAGAAAGGGGATATGATATAGAAATGATAGCATAAAAAGTAGACTATTGAATCTATGCTTAAAGCAAAAAAGCATCTACTAGTCTTAAATATTTTATATGACATGGATTTTTGTATATTGATACAAATTTGAGGTTGTTTTTGTTATATTGCATGTATGTTTTTACTCTTAAGATATTTTTGTATATTGATACAAATTTAAGGTTATATTTGTTAGAACATACTGTATATAGATTCCTACTCTTGTATTAGGTATTGTGCCTATGCAATTTATTTAACAATGTAATATAAATTTCTAGTTCTTGAAAGTTATGATTACAAACTATTTAGGATAATAAGGAAACACAGGTTAGTATTAGTCATCTATTACAATCAAACTTGTCAGGTATGTTTTCAAGGTCAAACATAGATATATTTTAGATAGACAAGTAGTCTTCAAACACTTCAGAGATCTGCAAATATGCTATTTAAGATGTTTTAATAGCATAAGGTTCTTTTTAATGAAGTGAGACATGTCTGCTCCTGGCAGCACCAATCTATTTCAGAGAAGATGATGGACATCAAAGAAACTCCACATGGAGTTTACTATCTTTGTCACAAAAGTAAGCCACTGGGCAAGAAACTGCCCTTGTCTTGAATGCTGACAGCATACTGTCCAAACTGGACAAGCATAACACAAAAGAACATGACTATCAAACTTTGCCAAGACAAGGTAGAACAGTCCTCAGAAAAATCCTGCTTTACAGAAAAGTCTGTCAGACATTGTAGGTCTGTAGGCCAGAGATGGTTGCCCCAATGTTACAGAAGAACCTTGTGTGACTATCCAGGTAGCCAGTTGTTTCTGTCATTTCTTAATTTTGGAAGTTGTTTGCTCAGCACTTCCTGTTTAATCAGGTAATACAGCCTTCTCAGGTCTCTGATGGAGTTGAAGACTAGATAGTTATAGTTACAGTTTTCTTTGTTAACAAATTCAGTAAAGAAACTCACAAAAGAGGTTAAAGTGTATAAGGTTGAGAGATATGAAAAGGTAGTTTTAATCTGCTAATGCAAGTTAGGATAGAAATTGAACTAGATACAAAACCTTAGACTCACCAAGATAAGATAGATAATTAAGTATTTTCTCTAATTTTGCTAAAAACAAATAGATTGAGTATTGTAATTGTAATTCTTGCTTGATAACTGTTTTTGATGTATATAATCTTGCTATGTTAAAGTTAAAACCTTCCTTTTTAATTAAACAAAAAGGTGGGAAATGCTGTGGACTAATCCTTTTGTACACTGTAAAGATTTGTCACTCAAATTAGTTTAATGAAACACTGATTGGCCAGTAGCCAAGCAGGAAGTATAGGTAGGACAACCAAACTAAAGATGATGGGAAGAAGAAGGGTACAGTGAGGATTCTTCAACCAGACACAGAGGGAGCAGGAGATGAATGTGCCATGCTAATAAAGGTACTGCCACATGGTAGAGCATAAATAAGGAATATGGGTTAAATGAAAGTGTAAGAGCTAGTTCGTAATAAGCCTGAGCTATTGGCTGATCCTTTATAATTAATATAAACCTCTGTGTGGTAATTTGGGAAGTGACTGCCATGTATTTGGGAGCAAATAGTCGGACAAGAAACTTCCATTTACAGGAGAGGGCAAATGTCTAAGGGAAAGGACCAGTGATGCCTCCAGTGAGCTTTCTTACAGCTGCTTCCCAGTGGCAGTTTTCCTTTTAAACTATAGCATGTTCTTTTCAGGAAACAAACTATGCGTAAGTAATAGAATAGTTAAATTAATTGGCCAAACTTGCATTAATTAATTTATTTCTCAGTTGTTTTGGCATTTGTGCGTGTATGTTTTCAGTTACAAACAATGATTCACTGAATATTTTTGTATACCACATATTTTCTGCATTTTGAATTGTTTCTTTTATAGTGAGTCCCAAAGGTGTGATTACTAAATGGAAGTGTATTGTCAATGTTATGGCCCAGATGCTGTTATCAAATGGCTTAACCCAAAGGGTCAAGTTTTACATTCCCACTGGCATAATAAGACCAGATACCCTAAGGTTGTCGTGATCTGTCTGTCCCAGGAACAGCAGAATTCTCTTAGTAAAACCAATGGATAGATGGTGAGGATGTCTCTAGTCAGGGAAACCATGGGACACTGGCTGGATGGGGAAGTGACTGTGAGCTCTGGACCAGGGATGCTCTCACCTTTACCAGCATCACCCTACAGTGCCCATTCAGAAACTGACCATCTATGAGGCTATTCTTTGAAGGGATGGTGCTCTAAGGAGGGGCTGGCCAGTCCCACTTCCGTCTTCTTTCAGAACCGTCAGAGCGTCCTGTCATCTTCCTTGGGTTGCACCTCATCTCCCCCACTCTTGGTTTCTCAGTTTACTCCTTAAAATCTTTCCAGAAATGGTCTTTGGCAGTTCTGAAATGAAAGCCACCTAGTAACCAAACAAACAGATATAATTATGCTTAGAAACCATCATTTCCCAGAATGATCCTTTTCTTACGTTGTTACGTTTCATACTTGATTGGAAAGTTAAAACTGCTAGAGCTTAGAGCACGTGTCCTTCAGCTCTCATCAGACCCTTTTACTCACCTACAGGGCAGTTCTTAGAGCAAGAACACATTGTATTTTGGGAAAGATCCAGTGAAGAAAGACGAACAAAGCCGAAGCAGCAACTGGGGTGTGCATACCTCTGGCGCAGAGCCTTGCCCTATACAGGAGAGCAGTCCAGGGAGCAGGCACCCCCCCCGATTCCTCCTCAGCTTATGTCTTAGGGCCCTTGGTGCTTACCTTCCTGGGGTACTTGTATGGAGCAGTCACCTTCTTCACGTGCTCCTGGAGTTCCCGAGTCAGTGCTTCTGGGTCATGAGATGTGTAGGCTGGAGAAAGGACTATGAATGCCTTCACCACCTGCAGGGAGGGAATCCCAGAACCCAGCCTTCAGGAACGATGCTTTTCTCCTCAAGCTAGCCATGCGCACATGTGGCTGCTCATATTATTCTATCTAGTTCCTTCTGGTTCTACTGGTTTGTTGAGCATAGTCAGTGATATAAATAGCATCTATGTCCCTACTGTCTGCCAGATTAGAATTAACAACTAAAGAATTACTGGCTTTTGTGAGCTCATTTTGGAACCTCATTTCCCATGCCGCTCCCCGTACTTGAAATGACTCCATTAGGAGCCAGCATGGATGCCCCTAAGATGCAACCCTCCTGGAGGAAGTAGCTTCACAACACCAGTGGCCATTTGCTTCCAAGTTTTCCTGCAGGAGGACATAGGGGGACTGGGTTGCCTGGGCTGAGGAAAACACAGCCCTGTTCTGGGACTGCTGGGTCTTTGGAGAGTGTGAAGCTACACTGTTTCTGTTTCAGTCATCCCAGGGGACACTCTGCTCCTTGGCTTTGTCAGCCCGGGTTTCTCCTACAGTTTGCCTCCTGAAAAAGAGGGAACAATTGTCCGAAACATAATTCCTGAATTTATGAGATGGCTCACAGGGTAAATGCATTTGATGCTGAGCCTGGCGGCCTGAGCTCATTCCATGGACCCCACATGGTTTGTTTGTCCTCTGACCTCTACACATGTACTGTGATACATATGCACAGAGAGAGAGAGAGAGAGAGAGAGAGAGAGAGTAAATAAATGTTAAAATACCTCCAAAGCTGTCTTCTAAAAGTGTCAGAAAATGCACCCATAAAGTTTTTACCAATATGACTGCCTCAACATGAGCTGAGCAAGGATGAACCCGATATAAATGCCAAAGTGGACAGGGGAAGACCCACAGGTGTCAACCCTACGCAAAGAACCACAGGCAACCAGGGAATGCTGAGAACGGGAGAGTGAGGCTTCCTAGGAAAGACTACTGGTACTGTCCAATACCAAATGACCAGCCCTGGGAAACATATATAAAGGTAACATTATACAGACTGTACTGGTTATATTTAGAAATATATATGGACATACATATATACATGTAATAAGAATTAGTGAAAAAAGAGGTCACAAATTTGAGAGAGGGCTAGAAGAGTTTGGAGGGAAGAAAGGAAAGGGAGAAAAGTTGTAATTATATTATAGTCTCAAAAATAAAATAAATTAGTTTCTGATATCAATGGAAGAGCTTAAAAGGCCACTGGTTGCAGGTCTCACCCACGATAAACTGTACCAACTGTTTTTTTTTTTTGTGAAGGGGTGGTTGTCCTTGTGCGCTTCCCAGAGGTGTAAGCTCACTATCATTTTGTGTTCAGACAAGCCTGGCCTTTAGGAAGAGCTGTCTCTGGTCATGAGTACTGTGACACTGTACTATTGAGCACCTGGTATGTGCACACCGTGTTCCAAGCCCTCTCCATGGAATAACGTGAGGGTGCCTGCTTATCAACACTTTAGTTAATCTGCAATGTTCAGAACCGCGTGATCCTTGCCAGGTGCGATTTCTCCAGCACGTTCATGAGAGTCACACTTCTCTCTTCCCATGGCAAACTCAAATTTTAGGGAGGACTCACTCGGCAAAGGGCTTCAGGCCAAAGCGGGTGCTCTGAACCCCCTCTCCAATCAATATGATTCAGCAAATCTGACTTGATGTCTAAAAATCTGTATTTGAAACCAGAACTTGAATTCAGCAACCATGAATCATCTGGGGACCAGACTTTGAGAACTGCTGGCCCTAATGCTTCCGAGGACACAGACTTGCTATCACCCCGACTTTCCAGAGTAACTGGTTTGCACTAGCATCATGTGGCAACTACAGCTCACGTTTGAATCTGAACTGTCTGCCGCACATGGTCTGAATGCTCGTTCCTCAGCTCCTGGCCCTATTTTGAGAGATTCTGAAAACTTTGGGAGGTGCGGCCTCACTAGTGGAAGTGGGTCACCAGGAGTGGGTCTTTGAAGGTTATGCTGGGTCCTTGGTTCCTGTGTGGATGTCTACTCCATGGCCTGCTATAATATGAACAACTTCTATCACACACTTGGACTCCATCCCCATCAAACTATGAACTTCCTTTCTCTGCTTTCCCTTTCCCACCATGAATGACCAAACCCTCTAACATTGTGAACCCAGATAAGTCTTGCCCCTTTGGGTTGTTTCTGTCAGGTACTGTGGGCACAGCAGTGCCTAGGAGCTACTCTTCTCTTAGAACCCACAGAAAAAGGGTTTGCCTTTGTGCCGTGAAAGCCCATTAAATCTGTCTCATGCTTCTAGCATATCAAAGCCACATAGAAACATTCTGTCATCCCTCAAGTTGGCCATCCCTTCCAGGTCCAGCCCTCATCAAACATGTCCAGTGAGCTTGCAAGGTCTTCATCTGAAACAGATGGACCTTTTTTCTCTCCTGGAGAGGATTAATGGCAGTCTGTCTTCCCTTCCACCGAGATCTCCTGCCCAATCATCAGCCTCATTTGGACTGTCTGATGTCCAAGTGAAACTACACTTTGTATTTTCCCATCTTGTCTTTGTAGAGTGTATTTATTATTTAAAGGTGGGTTAATCAGAAGGAATGAGTGACTGAGGTTGGGGCTTCAGCTTTATGGTACTAAGGGTGGGGCTGAGATTGAAGGAGGGACCTGGAAATCCTGCTTGTTCCTTTGGGTGCTACTAAGTAGGAAACAGTGCAGTTACGTTCTTCCTGGACCACTTACCTCTCCCCGAATGGGGTCCGGGCTGCTGACCACAGCACACTCAAGGACAGCTGGATGCTCAGCAAGGGCACTCTCTACCTCAACAGGCCCAATCCGGTAGCTGGAAGAGAGCAGAAACTTTCAAACGGCTTTCCTTCCCCTACAGAACCTCAAGGAGAGGAAAGGGCAAACCGTTCGACCTTGAAGAGTTGATCACATCGTCACTTCTCCCCAAGAACCAAAGGTAGCCATCTTCGTCCATGTGAGCTCGGTCCCCAGTGATATAAAAGTCTCCTTTCTCTGATGAGGCTGTCTTCTCGGGATTTTCCTAGAAAACAAGGGAAGGCTATGATGGATCATTTGGGCATAACCCCATAGGCTAACCTCTGCCTGGGTACCCGAAGCTGGGGTCCAGCAACCCTTCCACAGGTGGTCTATTGATTCTCAAGGCTCATTTCCTACAGGGCAGGAGGCTGGAGTCCTGCAGACTTGTGACTTCCTCTCTTTTAATTGGACGAAAGCTTCCAGGTGGGATGGCGAGCAAATGCCCACTAGCATCCTTGGAAGAGTTGAACTCAAGGAAGGTACATACACGCGAGGCAACTGGTCTGAATAAGCAAATACGCTGAGGGTAGAAGACAGGAAGTAAAGGGCTGGCTTGAATCCCCACTGGCAGGAGGCAAGGGTAAAGAAAAAGTCAAGCTATGATTCTAAAAATTGTGTGTGTGTGTGTGTGTGTGTGTGTGTGTGTGTGTGTGTGCACGCATGCATTAGGGTGTGTGAATGTGAACACATTAGTGTCATGGCACATGTGTTGAAGTCTGAGGACAGCTTTGGGTGTCAGTCCTTTCCTTCTGCATTGTTTTAGACAGGTCCTTTATTGTTTATTTGCACTGCATGCACCAGCTAGCTGGTGCATGAGCTTCCAGGGATTCTCCTGGGTCCATCTCCTCTTTGAAGCTGGGATTTCAGACGCTCATGCTACTCTGTCCAGTTTGGGGTAGGTTCTGAGAATTCAAACTCATATTCTGACACTTGCATGGCACATGCTTTATTTGCAAAGCTACTTCTCCAGCCCAATTTAAAAAAATAAAGAAAAGTTACTATTTGTTAACAGAAAGAAAAATGCTAACTCATGCAAAAATATTGGTTACTGGGAACTAAATTATCCTGAGTTTAAGATACATAAAAATGGATCTTTTATGACTCCAGGTATAGGTTTTAGAAAGGAAACAAAATTACTATATAGTTATTGTATACAGTATATATTAAATATTTAGTATATGTAATGCTATCTAGTAACAACAATTCACCAATTGCCTGAGGTTTGGGGTAAAGACGGTTGAATATAAAGGAACTCACAGAACATTGTGATGACAATGTTCCTGTCTTAACTGCAGTGGTGACCACATAGATACACATAGTTGCCAGAAATCATTGGCCTGTACACTTACCATGGACGCATTTTTTAACAAGTAAATTTTATTTCCACTCAAAAATACATTTTGAGGAAGAGGTAAGCTATTAATGAATATCTAAGAATATAGCTTAGCAGAAGTCTTTAGGGTAGAGACACAGAAGTCTTATCAGTTTATAGAGCATTAGAGGACAGATAAACGAATGGAAAGATAGAAAGAGTGAGGAGGAGCTGCTGAAATAGATTGGTGGGTAGATGTGTGTGCCACAAAGTTCAATCCAAAAACCCACATGGCAAAAGGAGAGAACTGACTTCCCCCATGTTGTCCTTTGACCACCACACATATGCCCTGGCATCATGCACGCATGTGTGCA
>PVIU01029915.1:0-16848 GCA_004026605.1 Ondatra zibethicus | reverse complement strand
AGAAGGGAATAAGATATCTACATTAAGGGAGTCATTTTAGGGTTGGCAAGATACTTGGCCCTGGAGGGGATCCCAGGTGTCCATGGGCATGTCCCCAGCTAGGTATTCGGGCAGCAGAGGAGAGGGTGCCGGAACTAGCCTTGTCCCATAGTCACATTGATGAATATCTTGATCACCATTATAGAAATTTCATCCGATGAATGGAGATAGAGACAGAGACCCACATTCACATCAGAGCAATGGATTGAGCTCCCAAGGTGCAGTTGAAGAGCAGAAGTTGGGAGAAGATGAGTAAGGAAGTTAGGACCGTGAGGGGCTGGTCCACCTACTGAGACAGTGTGCCTGAACTAATGGGAGCGCACCAATCCAGCTGGACTGGGACTGAATGAGCATATGATCAAACCAGACTCTCTGAATGTGGCGGCGAAAGGGGGCGGACAGAGAAGCCATCAACAATGACACCAGGACCTATCTCTTCTGCATGTATTATCTTTTTGGGAACCGAGTCTTTTTGGATGCACACCTTCCTAGGCCGGGAGGGAGGGGGGTGGGCCTTGGACTTCCAACAGGGCAGAGCACCATGCCCTCTTTCAAGGAAGAAGGGGGAGGGAGGAGGGGTGGGGAGGTAGCGAGAGGGGACCGGAAGAAGGGGAAGAAATGTAAAAATTTTATTTCTTTAATTATGTTTTTGAATGGAAAAAATAAAATAAAAAAATTTAAAAAAAAGAAAACACAGTGCCTATGTCAAATGACTGGAAGGACCTCTCGATCATGCCAGGAGAGAATAACCAAGGGGAAATTTCCCCAGTGACTTTTTTCAGTTACCAATACTCTTCTAACCAACTTGCACTTAAAAGATAAATTATATGTGTATGAGATTTTGCCTTCATGCATGTCAGGATACCTCTCATGCCTGTTGTCCAGAGAGGCATTAAGAGTGTAAGAGGTGTCAGACCCCCTGAAACTGGAGTTACAGATAGTTGTGAGCCACCTTGTGGGTGCTGGAAATTAAACCTGGATTCTCCAGTTCTCTTAACTGCTGAACCATTTCTCTCGCCCCAGTTGGTGAAATTCATAATAACCAATTATAGCAAGCAGGCTGAGAGCAAGCATTAAAGGGTTTTTTTATTGTATTATAGCATAAAGACACTAGAACTATTAGTTGTTATATTTTAAAAAAGCAAAAACAAAACAAAAAATATACCATTTTACCAAAACAAAGAATAAAATAAATAATATTAGGTTTCTAAAAGTTAAGTAAATACACTGTACATTACAAAAACAAACAGGGGCTGGAGGAAAAGGTAAGATGTTGGGCACAGTGCACACACACATAATCCAGTGGTGGGGAGGCCATGGCTAGACTGCCGCAAGTTCAAGGCAAGCCTGAGAACACAGAGAGATTCTCATTCACAGAGTCAAAAGGAAAGAAGGGCTGAAGGAATGGTTGAGCAGTTAACATGGGGGTGGAGGAACAACTGAGCAGTTAACATGGGGGTGGAGGGATGGCTGAGCAGTTAACATGGGGCTGAAGGGACAGCTGAGCAGTAAAGTTGGGGCTGGAGAGATGCCTCACTTGCTGTTCTTCCAGAGGATCCAAGTTCAGTTCCCTAGCACCCACATCAGGCAGCTCACGATGACCTCTCACTATAGCTCTAAGGAATAACACAGTACTGTCTTCTGGCTTTCTCAGGCATCCACACATTCATAGATAAAAATGTCTTAAAAATAAAATAGAAAATGCTAACTATCTGAAGAATGCTCTAGGGCTGGAGGTTTGTTCAGTGTAGATGACTTACTTAGCACACATAGAGCCCTATACACAATCCCAGCACACCTTTCCAGACAAGATGGTATACACCTATAAATGCAGCACTCAGAAAGTTGAGCCATGAAGACTGTCAGAAATCTGAGGCCAGCTTACATAGTAAGTTCTAGGCCTGACTGGACAACTGAGTGAGAACCTATCTCACAAAACCTTAAACAGAAGGAAAAATGACTTCATTATTCTCTTTTAGCAAACATGGAGAGGGGTGGACACAAGGAAGAAAAGGAAACAAATCCTGCACAGGACAATGACGTTTCAAAGGAAAAGGCAGAATGGAGAGAGAATGGAGACGGTCAGTGCTGCTCCTGCCCTTGCTCTCCTGAGAAGAAGAAATGCTCCCCTGGAATCGAAGCATGCTGAGCTCTGTAGCTTGAGGTCCCACAAGGTGGGCCCTGGCAGGGGTTTAAGCTGAAATATGGAACTTTGTACACCTGACTCAAACAGTAAAACAACTTTCTCACAGCATCTTCAACATACTTTAGTCATGCCAATCAAGACCAGGAGAATATAGACGTGAGAAAAGAAAAATGAATATAAAATAAAGCAAATAAATATGGCAGCCTTCTTGTTCTGACATACCTCAGCTATGGGATACAGATTTACACATAACAACATCTGCACAGGGCTTTACCCAGAGAAAGCGGGAGTCATTACCAGGCAACCTACTCAGTACTACAGCTTCTAGAAAGTTGCAAGCCAAAAAGATCCCCAAAGGACTTGGGTCACATACAGTGAGGCTGATGAAGGAAATCCTATTCCTGGTGGAATATGTAGTACAAAAGAGGGGAAACAAATCAAGCTGAGGTGCTTCTGAAAATAGCACGAACCCAAAATTATCTCCTAATGAGTTCTATGTGGTAATACAGCACAGAAAAGCCGGTCCCTCCATTTAACTCACACAGTCTAGGTAACAAACCACTCAGCAAGGGCCTTAGCACTGATGGAAGAGATGAATGAGGCTTCTTTCATCTCCTGCACTCAAAAGCATCAAGCTCCTTGGTGCAAAATAACATCAAACTTTTCTTTTTTTCTTTCTTTCTTTTTTTGGTTTTTCGAGACAGGGTTTCTCTGTAGCTTTGGAGTCTGTCCTGGAACTAGCTCTTGTAGACCAGGCTGGCCTCGAATTCACAGAGATCCCCTGCCTCTGCTTCCCCAGTGCTGGGATTAAAGGTGTGTGCCATCACCGCCTGGCCATCAAACTTCTCTGAATTTGGAGTTAACCATACGGGGCAGACTGCTTGGGAATATAAATTTAGTCATATTTATATATTCAGGAACTTCTGAGGGAGAACTCATCTCAATTACCAAATTTCATCCTTATGTACTCGTATGGGTCTTCTTGCCACACCTCTTCATCCTCATCTTTGTAACACATCACAGAAAAAAGTCACGTCTTCAGAGATATTCTAAGATGATAAACAAACAACACAATTGAGTACAGGCCATTCCAGCAAGACTCATGACATTAGTTTTTCCAAAGTTACAATAATCCTTCTCAGCCTGCATTCATATCAGCGAGGACAGCAATAGTTGAAGACTTAGACAGACTGAAGACTTAGAAGCCTGAGGCTAGGAGCAGTGATGTTCCTTGAAGTAAGGACAGGAACAACAGAACTTCACTAACAGACCAACATTAAATACACCTTGACTTCTTGTGGAAGACAAATGTCACCAGGGTTATACTTACTATTATTATGGTTCTCATTTGGAAAATGCTTCTTGTGTCCATGTTGGTCCTAAGCATCAATACATCAACATTTGTGCCTTTTCTGCTTCCATTTCCAAAGCACCAGTACTCTATTCCACAGCTATGTGTTTCAGAGAGGAAGTTCCCTAAGCAGTCTGTGAACAGCATCTAAGCTGAAGCAGGCCCCTTCTTTTTTTCATTGCAGGGGAGAGCACGAACGCAGTCCCCCCCACCACAAATTATGCAGTGGAGTTTCCTGCATTTGGGGAAATCGCAGGAGTCAGCACATCCAGAGTGCAATGGATAAACCTCGCCCTGGGAAAACCACCTTCGTGATCATGGTATCTCCCCTGCCAGGTAAGTAGGCCATTTGTATTCTAGTAACTACTCACATAAAAACATGGCCTGGGCTAGAAGGATAGCTTGGAAATCTTCCAGAGACCTTGGATTCTATTCTATGGAGGTTCATAACCACCTCTGACTCCAGTTCTAGAGGATCCAAAGACTTTCTGACCTCTTTGGACACCAGTCATACACACAGTTCACAGACAAAAATGCAGCAAAACATCCATACATACAAAATAAAAATAAATATATCTTTTAAAAAAAAGGATCATTTCTTATCATTTAGTTGAAATTCAGCCTAAAGGTCAGTATTTTCCTGAAACTTCCCCCCTCTCTCTCTCTCTCTCTCTCTCTCTCTCTCTCTCTCTCTCTCAATGCACATGTGTTTGTCTCTAAAAAGAAGACAGTTTCCTTAAACTGTTCAAAGCATTGTTAGACATATAAGGAGTGTTCCCCAAGTAACTATATGCTGTAATTTGAAAGAATCACCACATTTACTGAGAGTGCATTTACCTTCCTAATAGAATATTGAGTTTTCCTCAAAGAAACTCAGGAAACTTTCTTTGAAAGAATCACGTTTCTTTTAACATTTCTATGCACTGTTAGCACATTTATAAGATTTCTTGAGAAAGGCATATGTATTTATCTCTAAAATGAAAACACTTTCCTTAAACTGTTCAAAGCATGTTAGATGTATAAGGAATGTTTCCTGAGTACCTATATGCTGTAATTTTAAAGAATCACAACATTTAATGAGAGTGCATCTACCTTATAATAGAATCATGAGTTTGCCTCAAAGAAACACCAAAGGTTTCTGTGAAAGAAGCACGTTTCTTTTAACGTTTCTATGCACTGTTAGAACATTTATAAGATTTCTTGAGAAACGCAGATGGGTTTATCTCTAAAAAGAAGACAGTTTCTTTGAACTGTTCAAAGCATTGTTAGACTTATAAGGAGTAGTTACTGAGTAACTATATGCTGTAATTTGAAAGAATCACCACATTTAATGAGAGGGCATTTATCTTCTTAATAGAATCCTGAGTTTTCCTCAAAGAAACACAGGAATATTTCTTTCAAAGAAGCACGTTTCTATTAATGTTTCTATGCACTGTTAGAACATTTATAAGATTTCTTGAGAAACACACATGTGTTTGTCTCTAAAAAGAAGACAGTTTCCTTAAACTGTTCAAAGCATTGTTAGATATATAAGGAGCGTTCCCCGAGTAACTATATGCTGTAATTTGAGAGAATCACCACACTTAATGAGAGTGTATCTAACTTCTCAATAAAATCGTGAGTTTCTCTCAAAGAGACACATGAAGATTTCTGTGGAAGCACCACATTTCTTTTTTTTAAAATTTTTTTATTGCTTTATAAATAATACCATTCAAAATTTCTGCTTCCTCCCCTCCTCCCATTTCCCTCCTGCTCCCCCTCCCCTACCCCCTCCCTCTCCCTAAGAGAGGGAAGTCCTAAGAGAGGGCAGGGTATCCTGCCCTGTGGGAAGTACAAGGCCCTCCCCCCCTCCATCCAGGCTTAGGAAGATGTGCATCCAATCAGACTAAGATCCCAAAAAGCCAGCACATGCAGTAGAAACAAATCCCAGTGCATTGTCATTGGCTTCTCAGTCAGCCCCCATGGTCAGCCACATTCAGAGAGTCTGGTTTGATCACATGCTCATTCAGTCCCAGTCCAGCTGGCTTTGGTGAGCTCTCATTAGATAGGGAACACTGTCTCAGTAGGTGAACCAACCCCTCGCGGTCCTGACTTCCTTGCTCATCTTCTCCCTCCTTCTGCTCTTCAACTGGACCTTGGGAGCTCAGTACAGTACTCCCATGTGGGTCTCTGTCTCTATCTCCATCCATCGCCGGACGAAGGTTTTATGGTGATATTCAAGATATTCATCAGTGTGACTATGGGAGAAGGCCAGTTCAGGCACCGTCTCCACTACTGCCCAAGGACCTAGCTGGGGACATCCCCATGGACACCTGGGAACCCCTCTAGAGCCAAGTCTCTTGCCAACCCTAAAATGGCTCCCTTAATTAAGATATCTTCTTCCCTGCTCCCATATCCACCCTTCCTCCTTCTCAACCATCCCACTCCTCCAAGCTTTCCCCAATCCTCCCCTTCTCCCTTCTCTTTCCCCCTATCCCCTTCCACCCAACCCACCCCCACCCCAACCCCCATGCTCCCAACTTTTGCCTGGCGATCTTGTCTGCTTCCAATTTCCAGGAGGATCTATATATGTTTTTCTTTGGGTTCACCTTATTATTTAGCTTCTCTAGGATCATGAACTATAGGCTCAATGTCCTTTGTTTATGGCTAGAATCCACTAATGAGTGAGTACATACCATATTCATCTTTTTGAGTCTGGGTTATCTCACTCAGGATAGTGTTTTCTATTTCCATCCATTTGCATGCAAAATTCAAAATATCATATTTTTTTTACCAATGAGTAGTACTCTAATGTGTATATGTGCCACACCTTCTTTATCCATTGTTCCATTGAGAGGCATCTAGATCATTTCCAGGTTCTGGCTATTACAAATAATGCTGCTATGAACATAGTTGAACAAATATTTTTGTAGTATGATTGGGCATCTCTTGAGTATATTCCCAAGAGTGGTATTGCTGGATCTTGAGGTAGGTTGACTCCCGGTTTCCTGAGAAGCCGCCACACTGATTTCCAAAGTGGTTGCACATGTTTGCATTCCCACCAGCAACTGATGAGTGTTCCCCTTACTCCACATCCTCTCCAGCATAGGTTATCATTGGTGTTTTTGATTTTAGCCATTCTGACAGGTGTAAGGTGGTATCTCAAAGTTGTTTTGATTTGCATTTCCCTGATCGCTAAGGAAGTTAAACATGACCTTAAGTGTCTTTTGGCTATTTGAACTTTTTCTGTTGGGAATTCTCTGTTCAGTTCAGTACCCCATTTTTTAATTGGGTAATTTAGAATTTTAATGTCTAGTTTCTTGAGTTCTTTATATATTTTGGAGATCAGACCTTTGTCTGATGTGGAGTTGGTGAAGATCTTCTCCCAATCAGTAAGGTTGCCTTTTTGTCTTAATGACTGTGTCTTTTGCTTTACAGAAGCTTCTCAGTTTCAGGAGGTCCCATTTATTCATTGTTGCTCTTATTGTCTGTGCTATACATAGGAAGATATCTCCTGTGCCCATGTGTTGCAGGCTACTTCCCACTTTCTCTTCTATCAGGTTCAGTGTGGTCAGATTCATATTGAGGTCTTTAATCTATTTGGACTTGAGTTTTGTGCATGGTGATAGATATGGATCTATTTTCATTCTTCTACAGGTTGACATCCAGTTATGCCAGCACCATTTGTTAAAGATGCTTTCTTTCTTCCATTGTATAATTTTAGCTCCTTTGTCAAAATCTGGTGTTCATTGATTTGTGTATTAATATCTGGGTCTTTGATTCTATTATATTGGTCAACGTCTCTGTTTTTTATGCCAAAACCAAGATGTTTTTATTACTGTATCTCTGTAACAGAGTTTGAAGTCAGAGATGGTAATGCCTCCGGAGGCACCTTTATTGTATAGGATTGTTTTGGCTATCCTGGATTTTTTGTTTTTCCATATAAAGTTGATTATTGTTCTCTCAAGGTCCATGAAGAATTGTGTTGGGATTTTGATGGGGATTGCATTGAATCTATAGATTGCCTTTGGTAAAATTGCCATTTTTCTATGTTGATCCTACCAATCCAGGAGCATGGGAGATCCTTCCATTTTCTGGTATCCTTTTCAATTTCTTTCTTCAAAGCCTTAAAGTTCTTGTCAAATAGATCTTTTACTTCCTTGGTTAGTGTTACCCCAAGATACTTTATGCTATTTGTGGCTATTGTGAAAGGTGATGTTTCTCTGATTTCCCTCTCTGCTTCTTCATTCTATGTGTATAGAAGGGTTGCTAATTTTTTTGAGTTGATCTTTTATCCTGTCACATCACTGAAGGTATTTATCAGCTGTAGGAGTTCTTCAGTAGAGTTCTTGGGGTCACTTATTTACACTATCATCATCTGCAAATAAAGAAAATTTGATTTCTTCCTTTCCAATTCGAATCCCCTTGATCTCCTTATGTTGTCTTATTGCTATTGCTAGAACTTCAAGCACTATATTGAAGAGATATAGAGAGAGTGGACAGCCTTGTCTTCATCCTTATTTTAGTGAAATAGCTTTGAGTTTCTTTCCATTTAATTTGATGTTAGCTGTCAACTTTCTGTATATTGCTTTTATAATATGTAGGTATGATCTTTGTAGCCCTATTCTCTCCAAGACCTTTATCATAAAGGGGTGTTGAATTTTTTCAAATGCTTTTTCAGCATCTAATGAAATGATCATATGTTTTTTTTCTTTCAGTTTATTTATATGATGGATTACATTGATATATTTTTGTATGTTGAACCAGCCCTGCATCTCTGGGATGAAGCCTACTTGCTCATAATGGCTGATGTTTTTGATGTGTTCTTGGATTTGGTTTGCCAGTATTTTATTGAGAATTTTTGCATTGATTTTCATGAGTGAGATCGGTCTGTAATTCTCTTCCTTGGTTGAGTCTTTGTGTGGTTTTGGTATCAGGGTAATTGTAGCTTCATAAAACAAGTTTGGCAATGATTCTTCTGTTTCTATTATGTAAAACACATTAAAGAGTATAGGTATTAGCTCTTCTTGGAAGTTCTGGTAGAATTCTGCATTAAAACAATCCGGTCCTGGGCTTTTTTTTTTTGTTGTTGTTGGGAGTTTTTTGATGACAGCTTCTATTTCCTCACGACTTATACATCTATTTAAATTGTTCACCTGGTCTTGATTTAATATTGGTATATGATACTTATCTAAAAAAAAGTCCATTTTTTTTTTTACATTTTCCAATTTTGTGGCATACAGGCTTTTGTAGTAACACCTAATGATTCTCTGAATTTCCTCAGTGTCTGTTGTTATGTCCCCTTTTCATTTCTGATCTTGTTAATTTGCATGTTCTCTCTCTGCCTTTTGATTAGTTTGGATAGGGATTTGTCAATCTTGTTGATTTTCTAAAAGAACCAGCTGTTTGTTTCATTGATTCTTTGGATTGTTTTCTGAATTTCTATTTTTTTTGATTTCAGCCCTCAGTTTGATAATTTCCATTCTTCTTCTCCTCCTGGGTGAGTCTGCTTCTTTTTTTTTCTAGAGCTTTCAGGTGTGCTGTTAAGTCTCTAATGTGATCTCTCTCCATTTTCTTTATGTGGGCACTTAGTGCTATGAACTTTTCTCTTAGCACTGCTTTCATAGTATTCCATAGGATTGGGCATGTTGTGTCTTTATTTTTGTTGATTTCAAGGAGGACTTTAATTTCTTTCTTTATTTTTTCCTTGATCCAGGGGTGGCTCAGTAGTTGACTGTTCAGTTTCCATGAGTTTGTAGGCTTTCTGGGGTAGATTTTTTTTTTGAATTCTAACTTTATTCAATAGTGATCTTATAAGACACTGGTGGTTACTACAATATTTTTGTATCTGTGGATGTTTGCTTTGTTACCGAGTATGTGATCAATTTTTGAGAAGGTTCCATGAGATGCTGAGAAGAAGGTATATTCTTTCCTATTGGGTGGAATGGTCTATAGATGTCTATTAAGTCCATTTGATTAATTACATTTGTTACTTCTTTAATTTCTCTTTTAAGTTTCTGTCTGTTTGACCTGTCCATTCGTTAGAGAGGAGTGTTGAAATCTCCTACTATTAGTGCGTGGGGTTTGATCTGTGCTTTGAGTTCTAGTAATGTTTCTTTTACATATGTGGGTGCTTTTATATTAGGGGCCTAGATATTCAGGATTGAGACTTTATCCTGATGAATTGTTCCTTTTATGAGAATAAAATGTCCTTCACCATCTCTTCTGATTGATTTTAGTTTGAAATTAATTTTGTTAGATATTAGTATAGCAATGCCTGCTTGTTTCTTAGATCCATTTTATTGGAAAACCTTTTCCCAACCCTTTACTCTGAGGTAGTGTCTGTCTTTGAGGTTGAGGTGTGTTTCTTGTAAACAGCAGAATGTTGGATCCTGCTTTCGTATCCATTCTCTTTACCTGTGTCTTTTTATAGATGAATTGAGTCCATTGATATTAAGTGATATTAATGACCAGTGGTTGTTAACTCCGTTTTTTTTTTCTGGGTACTGTTTGTGTGTTTCTCTTCTTTGAGTTATGCTAGTGGAGGGTTGTCAGATGTCTATGGTACTGTGGGTGTTTTTGGCTTCCTTGGCTTGTGGTTTTCCTTCTAGTACTTTCTGTAAGGCTGGGTTTGTGGCTATGTATTGCTTAAATTTGTTTTTATCCTGGAATATTTTGTTTTTTTTTTTCTTCCATTGATGGTGAAAGAAAGCTTTGCTGGATATTGTGGTCTGGGCTTCTATCCATGGTCTCTTAGTGTCTGCAGCACATCTATCCATCACCTTCTGGCTTCCATGGTTTCCATAGAGAAGTCAGGTGTGATTCTGATAGGTTTTCCTTTATATGTTACTTGACCTTTTTCCTTTGCAGCTCTTAGTATTCTTTCTTTATTCTGTATGTTTTGTGTTTTGATTATTATATGGCAAGGGGATTTTTTTTTTTTTGATCCAGTCTACTTAGTGTTCTGTATGCTTCTTGAGCCTTCATAGGAATATCCCTCTTTAGGTTGGGAAAGTTTTCTTCTATAATTTTGTTGAATATATTTTCTGGGCCCTTGAGCTGTAATTCTTCTCCTTCTACTACCCCTATTATTCTTAGGTTTGTTCTTTTCATGGTGTCCCATATTTCCTGGATGTTAACAATTTGTTAGATTTGCTGTTTTCTTTGATCCACGAATCTATTTCCTCTATAGTATCTTAAAAGACTGGGATTCTTTCTTCTGTCTCTTGCATTCTGTTGCTTATACTTGTCTCTGTAGTTCCTGTTCATTTACCCAGATTTTCCATATCCAGCCATCCCTCGGTTTGTGTTTTCTCATTACCTCCATTTCGGTCTTCAAGTCTTGAACTGTTTCCTTTACCTGTTTGATTGCTTTTTCTTGGTTTTCTTGGGTATCTTTGATGGCTTTATTAATTTCTTCTAACTTTTTGTTTGTCTTCTTTTCCATTTCTTTAAGGGAGTTTTTCACATCCTGTTTAAAGGTCTCTGTCATTTTTATAATGTTACGTTTAAAGTCGATTTCTTCTACTTCTTCTGGATTAGGGTGTTCAAGTCTTCATGTTGCATCTTTGCTGGATTCTGGTGTTTTCATGTTGCTTTTCAGGTTGTTGGAGGAATTCTTGCATTGGCGCCTCCCCATCTCTTCCTTCAAATGCGGTCAGGAGAGTCTTGGCGTCTTGGTCCAATCTTTCCTGTGGCTGACTGTGTACTTGGTTTTTTTTTTTTTTTTTTTTTTTTTTTTTTTTTTTTTTTTTTTTTTTTTTGGTCTGCCCTCTCTTAGGTCCCCTCAGCACTGGAGTTGGCTCTCAGATCCCCTCCGCCCTGACGCAGGCTGTTCTGGTGGATCTAAGGACCCCGCAGATAGAAAGGAGTACTTGGGGGCAAGATGGGATTGGGTAAATAGAGAAAGCCAGTAGCCAGGGAGACGCCCTGCTGTATGGCTAGAAATGTTTAGGGAATTGGAGGGGGCCTGTACTCCGTTCCTGGGCACACACTTACCCCTCTGAATGGATCTCCTCAGTACAGGAGCAGGGCCTCTTGCTGGGCCAAGGACCTCATAGACAAAAGGGGGGGCATCATCGTGTGGATCAAAGAAGCCCCTGTGGCAGGAACACTCACCACTGGCTCCCCAGACCCTCAGCCCTGAAGCAGGCTGAATTGGGGGATCCTAGGACCCCGCAGATGGAAAGGAGTGCTTGGGGGCAAGATGGAATGGGGTAAATAGTGAAAGCCAGTAGCCGGGGAAATGCCATACTGAATGGCCAGAAATGTTTAGGGAATTGGAGGGGGCTTGCACTTCATTCCTGGGACCATCTGGCCAGGCGGGCACACACTTACCCCTCTGGATGGATCTCCTCCTCCTGTAACTTTCTATGTGAAAGCAATGTAAAAATAAGGCCAAAGGAAAAGATGTTATTTCATATTTCATGTCACCCTTACAATTATAGGTATAAAGTAAGCAAGCTGAAAACAATATCTTTATTGCAAAGAAATCACCACTATTTGATCATAGTCCATAAGCAAAGAGTTACAAAGAGTCCACCATTCACAAATTTAAAAGATACTACAGGGGGCTGGAGAGGTGGCTCACTCAATGTCTAAGAGCACTGGCTGTTCTTCCAGAGGACCTGGGTTCAACTCCCAGCACCCACAAGGCAGCTCACAACTCTCAGTAACTCTAGGTCCAGATGATCTGACACCCTCACACCACTGCACATAAAATAAAGTTAAAGTACTTTTTAAAAAGTCTTACGCATGCAAGACTTGTGTTCAGATAATACTAAGCAAAGCTGGATATAGTAGGAAATGTAGTCCTATCATTCAGGAAGTGGAAGAAGAAAAATGTTTGAGTTTAAGGACAGACTATATAGCAAGACATTGTTAAAAAACAAAACAAAACAAAACAAAAAAGATAGTACTACCTAAACTCTATCCCAGATACCATGAAAGTAAAGCAACTGAATTTCTTGTCCTATACCAACTTACAGAATTTAAAAACAAGGGGCTGGGACAGAGCGATTGCCTAGCATGAAGTTCTTGAAGCCTTTAGTTCAATCCCCATCACCCCTTAAACCAGACACAGCAGGTGCAGTGGTGCATGCCTGCAATCTCATCCTTTAGGAGGTAGGGACAAGAGGATGAGAAGTTCAAGGTCATCCCCCAGCATACAGGAAGTTCAGTGTCAGTCTGAGCTACTGTTTCGAAAGACAAAAAAAAAAAAAAAACCAACAAAAAAACCTCAAAACAATTAAACCTGGTGTAGTGACACATAAATCCCAGCACTTAGGAGGTCGATCTCTGTGAGTTTAAAGCCAGCCTGGTCTACATAGTGAATTCCAGGACAACCAGGGCTACACAGAGAGACTTTATTTCAAAAGGGAAAAAATAATGTTTTATACCAAGAACTCACAGTTTATTAGAAGTGGAGAGTCAGTTCTTAATGTCTTTAAATTATCCAGATATTCATGTGCAAATAAAATCTATATATCATTGATCCATCATTTTCCATTCTGATTTGTTCTTTAATTATGACAAATAACAATGGTAAATTCTGTCTTTAAAAACAACAAAAACCCAGTTGGTATTAAAAACAGGGCTAGCTGTAACCAGTTTTGATAAAACCTTTTAATAAAAAATAAAAATAAATAAAACTGTTTTTAATAAAATAAGACTTCAACTTCTGCTAAAGAACTGAAAGGAAGGAAGGAAGGGAGGAAGGAAGGAAGAAGGAAGAAGGAGGGAGGCCGGACCAGCCTTCTGGTGCTTATTCACAAAAGAAAAGTCACTTATCAGGCTTTGTCTTTTGCAAAATAACACTCCCTTTGTAAAGCCCTGCTGGCAGCTTTCAAAATGTTTTCACCCAAAGGTCAAAGAACATTACAATCTGCCTTAACAGAACAGAAACCAAGGCATAAATGACTGAATGACACCTGACGCCAACCCTCCCAATCCAGAAACTTGAAGATCTCTCTCTTTTCAAATGCTTAAACTTTGGAAGTCCTTCGTAATGTAAGACTACACTTGTCAGTGGGAACAGAGATTAAATAGAAACATAGGAGTAAACAACACCTGCTTTCTCTAGAAAACCCAACTTACCATGGTTTAGAGAGCCACCACCAACCCTAACCTGTATATGCGGCTTCATTTGCTTCCAGGTCATGGCATGGACAACCCCTTGGTTGAGATAGTGGAATGCTTGCTGAAGAACACGGGTGCTACATATTCTTTCTGTCTGTATTGGTCTAAAATTTTTAGTAGTACCTGTAGGAAAATAGGTGAGGATTGGAAAGGATGAACGTAGAGCAATTACTATGTTAAAGAGCAAATGAATGTTTGAGGCATGACATAAAATACTGTACAAACAGATTTGGGGGAGATATTGTGAGAAAGCTCATGCAGGCATTTAACTTTTTGCATTGGTCTGCATGTTACACTGAGCTAAGAGCTGCCTCACTGAATTTTAGGCATTTGTTCTTCTAACCTATATGCTATTCAGAATAAGTCTATGTTCTAGTCCATGGGTAGTGTGGTGGATTGAATGAAAATGGCCCCTATAGGCTCATAGGTGTGGCACTATTAGGGGTGTGGCCTTGTTGGAGGAAATTTGTCACTGGTGGTGGGCTTTGAGGTTTCAGATGCTCAAGACAGACCCAGTGCCATTCTCTCTTCCTGCTGCCTGCCAGTCCCGATGTAGAACTCTCAGCTCCCTTTCCAGTACCATGCCTGCTTGAATGCCATCTTCTCCCTGCCATTAAGACAATGGAATAAACCTCTGAACTGTAAGCCAGCCCAGTTAAATGCTCTCCTTTATAAGAGTTGCCATGGTCATGGTGCCTCTTCACAACAGAACTTTAACTAAGACAGCTACTTTCTCCTAGTTTCCGTAAAATTACAGATCTGACTGAGTAAATAAACATTTTGAAAATTTTATATAACATCAGCACATGTTCATATAGAACCAGAAGCACCAAAGCTCAGACCTTAACCAGAAGATAAACAATATTATAAAAATAGTTCTCTTATCACCAATTATTCTTTGAAATAACTAGAGCCCTAACTAATCTTCATACCAAAATAAACTCCAGATAGGTAAATACTTTAGCAGTTAAAAATCCTAAAGCATGGAGTTCCTAGAAGAAAAGATAGGATATTGGTATTTTATAATCTTAGGCCACAGACAATCTGTGAAACAACAAAAAGTTGACTTTTCTTATGGGCTGGCTACAATCGTGTTTATAAGAAAGAACCTTGAAAAGCATCTGACTGACTCAAGGGTCTACAGAGACAGCTCAAGGTTCCTGCCCAGCCTATTTCCTGGTCCCCACCATGCCACTGTGTCAAGCTTATGAGAGAGTTGCTAAATCTTTCAAAACATGTACAGAATTTATAAATCAGAATATGAATTTTACCCGACTTACCTAAAATCTAGGTAAACAAAATTGGTCTGAGTCCAATTGCCACCTAGAAGCTCCTGCAATGGCAGCTGAGAGGATGATACTGAACAGGACTGTCCTGATACAGCTGAGTGCAAACACGTGTGGTGACCCATGTCAGAGGAGCAGCAGGTGACAACTGACACTAGGGATCAGTCCACCAGCATGCAAGGCACTGATGGGTAAATCTCAGGTAGGCAAGGCCCTGAGCGCCTCAGCCCCAGTGTCTCTTGCTACTGCTGTGTCTTTGCATGTTTGCCACTGACATTCTTCTCTGGTATCTGCCATGGTGTGAATGGATGTAGGGAGATCCCCACTGTCTTTAACACAGTGGGTTTATCTCATGGACGATCCTGTTCTACATTTTAACCTTTGAATTATTATGAAGATGATTTCCTCTTAAGCTGAATTGGTTAACTGAAGCAACGATTTTATACAATAATAGCATTAGTTTAAAAAAGACTTCAATGATTGAGGGTCTTTAATAAATATAGTAAGGGATTATGACAGAGGTTAGCTTAGTGGGAAAATTAATATGGATAAAAATAAGATATGGTGTTGCCCTTGCAACTTGTTTAAACATGTAAGGGATATAAAAACATGTTGTCTTTTGGTGTAGGAGGGTCCTTCTGTATTTTGGTTGTTTTTATTGGTTAATAAAGAATCTGCCTTGGCCTTCTGATAGGGCAGGACTTAGATAGACAGGATAAAGAGAAGAGAATGCTGGGAAGGGGACAGAGTGAGAGAGAGCCGCCGCCATGAAGCTCCCAGGTCACAGACGCTGAATCTTTCCCGGTAAGCCACAACTAGTGGCGACACACAGATTATTAGAAATGGGTTAAACAAATATGTGAGAGTTAGCCAATAAGAGGCTAGAGCTAATGGGCCAGGCAGTATTTAAATGAATACAGTTTCCGTGTAATTATTTCGGGTACACACCGGGAGCCGGATGGCACAAGGGGCCCGGCGCCTGGAACGCAGCCCGAGCCCCTCATTACAACAGATTGGCGCCTCAACGTGGACTAAATCCACTTAAAAACCTGAGATAACTTAAAAAAGAGAGTTTAACACAGCTTTTTGCTGTTTCCGTGCTGCAGAGAGATTTCCTGACTCGACAATACAAAATAGCAGAAAAAGGGGCGCGGTTTTAAAACGTGCCTTCCTGGGCCCTGCCGCCGGTGCAAACTCCGGCTATGGAGTATTTGTGGGCCCGGATGTTTGTGTGCCCACTCGGGATCGGGAAGAAAGTAGCTGAGACCATGCTGTGGCTCAGCTCTTCCTGCCTGGACAGACGGCGGGATCAGGCTTAGTCAGGCGGGAGAGCATGGTGGATTTCCGCAGCCATACACAGAGATGTTTTGCGCGTTGTGGCTCAGAGGCACAACTGACTCCGCCATGTTGGACTGGGCAGAGCAAGCAGCAGTACCTGTATTTGACCTGGGATCGTGGCAGCTTAGATTCTTAAGAGCTTAGCATTTTAAAATCACAAAGCAAAACTGTTCCTGGACAGTAAAGAATTACAGATTCACAATAGGACAGATTCAGACATAAAAGACCTCTAAATGGGTCACAGTGTTGGATGGCTGTACATAGGCTTGGGAGAGAAAAAAAAATAGAGAGTCATAAAATAATGTTAATGCCTTAAAAAAAAGGGTAAAGTCTTTAAAGAAACAAAGTACAGATAGTCATAGATTAAAAAAATAAGAAGAAAAATAAGCCACGTAAAAATGGAAAATTCACAGAATGTCTGGATTATGTATTTTATTGTGTTTTCTTTGAATTTTTTGACTGTAAAGGAGCTAAGTACAGAGAGATGTTTCATTGTCTGGGCTGCTAAGCTAAACCAGCATGGATATTATCATAAAGGCATAATGGCTTTAAAATTTGGGTCTAAGGATATG
>PVIU01029914.1:0-16839 GCA_004026605.1 Ondatra zibethicus | reverse complement strand
AACTAGCCTTGTCCCACAGTCACATTGATGAATATCTTGATCACCACCATAGAAATTTTCTCCGATGGATGGAGGTAGAGACAGAGACCCACATTCACATCAGAGCAATGGACTGAGCTCCGAAGGTCTAGTCGAAGGGCAGAAGTTGGGAGAAGAGAAGCAAGGAAGTTAGGACCGTGATTGGCTGGTCCACCTACTGAGATAGTGTGCCTGAACTAATGGGAGTGCACCAAATCCTGCTGGACTGGGACTGACTGAGCATATGATCAAACCGGACTCTCTGAATGTGGAGGCCAATTGGGGCAGACCGAGAAGTCATCAACAATGACACCAGGACCTATCTCTTCTGCATGTATTAACTTTTTGGGAACCTAGTCTTTTTGTATGCACACTTTCCTAGGCCGGGATGGAGGGGGGAGGGCCTTGGACTTCCAACATTGATGAATATCTTGATCACCATTATAGAAATGTCATCTGATGGATGGAGATAGAGACAGAGACTCACATTCACATCAGACCTCTGATAGTTTTCTATACCCAGGTGGCTAGCCATATGTATCATCCATGTTCATACAGTCATCACTAAACTGTACTGAGTATATACATATGTGTGTACCATTATAAAAGAAAAGGAAATTAAAGACCATGGAAGGTATTGGAAGGGAAAGGAAGGAGAGATATGATGAAAATATACTGTACTCACATATTAAAATCTAAAAAAAAAACAGGAGTACGTATTGCTGTGAGGAAGATATAATGAAGCAAATAGTATGAGAATAGTTATGTGGAAGGGAATAGTGGTTGAATTTTACTAAAACATATTGTAGAGGCTGGAAAGATGACTGACTAATGAAGAAAACCTGCTGTTATTCCAGAGAACCCATATTTGATTTCTTGAATGCACATTATAACTCAGAACCATCTGAACTTCAATTATGGGGGATTACATTCCTCTTCTGGTTTCTGGGGGCATCAGGTACACACATGGCACACAGATATACATGAAGCCAAAACAACAAAACATATAAAATAAAATACATTTTAAATAATAAAAAATAAAAATACTCTATGCATATTCAAATTTAAGTATTATGAACATATATTGAAACCTGATAAATCATGCAGTTTTATAAATTTGTGTACTCTAAACATTTTAAAGCCTAGTAAAATATATTTTAAAATATTAAATAAAGTATTAAATATTTTATAGAATATAAATATTATGTAAACACATAGATTTTAATAAGGATCTTCTTCCAGAAAAGATTCTAAATATATGTAACTATATACAATTTTATATTATTTGTATAAGTGGTAACATAAAATTTATAATACGTCTTCAAATTATTTTTTTTTCTTTTTTGGTTTTTTGAGATAACATTTCTCTGTAACTTTGAGTCTGTTCTGGAACTAGCTCTTGTAGACCAGACTAGCCTTAAACTACAGAGATCTGCCTGCTTCTGCCTCCTGAGTTCTGTGATTAAAGGCAAATATTACCACTATCCAGCCACTTTAAATTATTTTTATATAAAATTTTTAAGTATAACATTTTCTTAGTGTTGAGTTATGTAAATGTATAGACATGTGATTATAATTTGTTGATTTTCATAATATACTTAGTACTAAACTGGTTTACAAGTGAATGCATATGTATACCAATGTTGATTACTCAGTTTCATTTTGGCTCATAATAAACCTGAATTTTTAAGAAACAAATAATGATAAAATACAAAAGGAATATATAATCAAGCAAGAAAAAAAGATGACTAATTTTCCAAAATATTTCTGTGAGACAATTAGAATGAGTTTTTAAATGTAAATTTTTAAATCTTTTTAATCTGCTTTTAAGGACAAGATTTACATAATCATACAATTCAGGTAAAGATAGTATCTCTTTGATCTGTATCCCAATACTGCTTATACAGAATGGTATGGACAGAGAGCACGAATTAATTTTAAGAGATAAATATGTCTACTCCAGGATAGGTTTTTCAATATTAGACAATAGTCCTCCTTTGAGGTACTAGAATCTACACCAAAGATTATGAGGATAACTGAAGTCTGCTTTTATACATATTTTGTTTATATATGAGCATATATTTAATTACAAACACTTTAATTTTTTTTTAAAAATGTTGACAACTATTGCTTCTTCAAAAACAAATGAACAAACAGGATTTTCAAGATATTTATTTTAGCAAGCCCCATGTAAGAAAAAATATCTAAATATATACTATCAAAATATTTACATTAAAAACTACTTTTTGGTTTACACAATCATCTTAGAGGTTAAAGATCATCCTAATAGATCACATTATAATAATATTTTTAAAATGTTATTAATATCTCTTCTTAGTTAAAAATAATGATAAAGTGATGAACTCTTATCTTGATCTGTATGATTTATCCTAATTTTGAAGTCTAATAAAGACTAATAAAAAGTAATGATTCCTATAACAAACTCTATTTTAAGGTACCTGTTTTAACTCAAATATTTAACAATTTAATTTAAATTTGGTAGAGAAAACAAAGCATTAATGTGTTTTATTTGTGTTTTATAACTCTTTAGATAATTAAGGTACATTATGTTTTTAATTTAACTTCCTGAGATTTCATTTATGATTACCTCATTAAAATATTTTTTCTAACTAGTTGTTGGTGGCACATGCCTTTAATCCCAGCATTCAGGAGGCAGAGGTAGGTTGATCTCTGTAAGATCAAGGCCAGCCTGGTCTGCAAGAATTGGTTCCAGGATAGGATCCAAAGCTACAGAACGTCTGTATCTTGAACAAATACAAAAAAATTCTAAATTTGTAACAATAATAAGGTTAAAGTATTGTAAATGATTGTTTTAAATTAAATATGGTTTTAACTAAATTAAAATAATATAAAGCATAAAATTTTAAAAATAAATTCAATACTTTTGATTTTCTATAACAGTATTTTCTTAACTTATTTGTTCTTAATATTATTTAACTAAAATGACATTTAAAAGATATGATTTAAGCTTCGGTATTGTTTTCTTTAAAAAATGATGGTTCTTTTGTAGTTGTGATAACAATGTTCAGAATTGAGACTTTATCTTGTTGGATTTTTCCTTTGATGAGTATGAAATGACTGTCTTCACCTCCTTTGACTAATTTTAGTTTTAGGTCCATTTCATTAGATATTAGAATGGCAACACCAGTTTGTTTCTTAGGTTCATTTGATTGGAAAACCTTTTCTTAACCCTTTATTATGAGATAATATCTCTCTTTGTAGTTGAGATGTGTTTCTTGTATGCAGGAGAAGGATGGATTCCATTTTCATATCAAATCTGTTATGGTGTATCTTTTACAGGCAAATTGAGCCCATTGGTATTAAGGAACATTAATGACCAGTGATTGCTAGTTCCTGTTATCTTTGTTTTTGTTGTTGGTGTTGGTGTTGTGTGTGTAGTTTCTTTTCTTTGGAATTTGTTGGTGTCAAATTATCTATTACCTGTGTTTTTGTGAGCATAGCTAACTTCATTGGGTTGGAGTTTTCCTTCTATTACTTTTTGTATGGCTGGATTTGTTGATAGCTATTGATTAAATATGGTTCTGTCATGGAATATCTTATTTTCTCAATCTATGTTTATTGAAAGCTTCAACATACCATGTTCACCACAGTACAAGTATGTCAGACAGAAAATTTACAGAGAAATGAAAGATATAATAGATGTTATGACTCAAATCTGTTTAACAGACATCTATAGAACATTTCACCCAAACACAAAAGAATAAAAGGAAAAAATGTTATTTCTTTAAGTATGTTTTTGAATGGAAAAAAATAAAACAATGTAAAAAAAATAAAATATACAAAGCTTGTAAAAAAAAGAATAAACCTTATTCTCTGAACCTCATGGATTCTTCTCAAAAACTGACTACATTCTTGGTATCAAAGTAAATCTCAACAGATACAAAACATTGGAATAATTCCATATATCTTATCAGATCATTATGACTTAAAGTTAGAATTCAACAACATTAAATGCAGAAAGTCCACAAACTCATGGAAACTTAGCAATATTCAACTGAACTACTACTGGGTCAAGGCCTAAATAAAAAAAGAAATGAAAGACTTCCTAAAATTCAATGAAAATGACCACACAGCATAACCAAACATATGGGAAACAATGAAAGCAGTGATAAAATAAAAGTTCATAGAACTAAATGTCTACATAAAGAAGATGGAAAAATCCCACACTGAAGAATTAACAGAACATGTGGAAGCCCTAGAGAAAAAAGAAGCAAACTCATTCAGAAGGACTAGATGACAGGAAATAATCAAAGTGAGAGCTGAAATCAGCAAAATAGGAATAAGAAAAATTATACAAAATGTCAGTGAGCAAAAGAGTTGCTTGTTCCAGAAAATCAACAAAATAGACAAACTTTTCTCCAACCTAACCAAAAGGCAAAGATAGAATGTCCAAATTAACAAAATCAGAAATGAAAAGGGATATAACAAGAGACACATAGGAAATACAGAGAATCACCCGGTCATACTTCAAAGATATGTTCTCCACGAAATTGGAAAGCTTATAGGAAATGGACAATTTTCTGGATTAATATCACTTACCAAAGACATCAGAAAAGATTCCTATGCTCTTGGGTAGGTAGGATTAACATAGTAAAAATGGTAATCTTATCAAAAAATATACAGATTTAATATAATACCCATCAAAATCACAGCACAATTCTATATAGATCTTGATACTTGATACTCAACTTTATATGAAAAAACAAAATAACCAAGGATAGCCAAAATAATTCTGTACAATAAAGTAAATTCTGGAGGCATCACCATACCTGAATTCAAACTCTACTATAGACCTACAGTAATGAAAACAGCTTGGTGTTGTCATAAAAACAGACATGAGAACCTATGAATATCTGATTTTGGACAAAGAAGCTAATTTTATTATGTTGAAAATAAGAGCATCTTCAACAAATGGTGCTGATATAAATGTATGTCAATATGCAGAAGAATGCAAATAGATCCTTATCTATCATCATGCACAAATCTCAAGTCCAAATGGATTAAATATCTCAATATAAAAGCAATCACACTGAACCTCATAAATGAGAAAGTGAGGAGTAGCCTTGAATGCATAGGCACAGGAGACTACTTCCTAAATATAACTCCAGTAGCAAAGACCCTGAGAACAACAATTAATAAATGTGATCCCTGAAATTGAGAAGCTTCTGTAAAGCAAGGGAAAAGGGCATCAAGACAAAATGGCAAGCAACTGAATGAGAAAAGAACTTCACCAACCACACATCTAACAGAGGACTGACTTCCAAAATATACAGAGAACTCAAGAAACTATGCATCAAAAAAATAAATAATCAAATTTAAAAATGGGGTACAGATCTAAACAGAGAACTCTCAACAGAGGAAATACAAATCGATAAAAAACCCTTAAGGGAAGTTTCAATATCCTTAGCTATCAGAGAAATACATATCAAAACAATTCTGAGATACCATCTTACACCTTTCGGAATGGCCAATATCACAAACACAGTTGATAACTTATGTTGGAAAGGATATGGATTAAGATGAACACCCCCCCCCAATGCTGGAGGGAGTGCAGACTTGTTCAACTGCTTTGGAAATCATTATGGTGATTTAGTCAGAAAATTAGGAAACAATCTAGCTCAAGAAACAGCAATACCATTTTTGGGCAAACACACAAAGGATGTTTAGTCATGCCACTAGGACATTTGCACAACCATGTTCATCTCAGCATTATTTGTAAGAGTCAGAAGTTAGAAACAACCTAGTTGCCCCTTAACTGAAGAATGGATAAAGAAAATGTGGTACATTTGCACAATGGAGTACTACTCAGTGGTAAAAATGACATCTTGAATCTTGCAGGCAAATGGATAGAACTAGAAGAAACCATACTGATTGAGGTAACCCAGACTCAGAAAGACAAACATAATATGGACTCACTCATAAGTGGAATTTAGACATATAGGAAAGAATAATTAGCCTGCAGTCTAAAACCCCAGAGAACCAAGACAACAAAAAAGACCCTAAGAGAGAAATACATGGATCCACATAGGAAGAAGAAAAATACAAGACCTCCTGAGGAAATTGGAAGTATGGGTGGCATGGAGGAAGGTAGGGTGGAAGTGGATAGGCGAGAAAGTAAAGGAAGTGGGGAAGAGGTATAGCTCAATCAAAAAAAAAGTATTAAAACATATGGTAATATTTTAGTATTTGTTTTCCCATTTGGACAAAGCCTTTTATTTTTAGATAATTAAATTCTTTACCATAATTTTTAAGGGTGGTTCCCATTTAGAGTATTTCTATTAAATTACATAGTGACTGTGAGTTTCTGTTAATGAGCAACTATTTAAGTATCATTATAAAATTTAGTCTATTAGGTGATCATTTTGCAAAAGAAAACTTTGATGACTAAAATTCATAATTACAGTTTTTCTCAAAGAATAAACAAGATAATTTCATCAACTTTAAAAGGCATCACATCAAAGACTCCATTCTGGTTAAAAGGTTAGGACTATTTTTATATACTTCTTACTCACTCCTAGAAGGCAATAAACTTTCTCACATCATCTGAGAGTACATTTACGTAGACTTTAAAAATGCCAGATTGTACTCATTTTCAATACCATTGAGAATCAAGTACCCTGAGTAACTCAATATTTCACTCACTTTTTGTTTCTTAAATACATTTAACTAGGTTTTCAAATTTGTTTATAATATCCAATATACTTCCTGATATATTTAAATGATAAAAGTATACTAATCTTTATTTTGATGAAGTTATAAATAAAAATATATGTCCTTTAATTTCAGCATGACTTTTTATTTAACTGTTTTCTTGCCCCATGCCTCTATCTTATTCAAAACTCAAGTTGGAAAGATTCAAGTTTTTTCATTGTTTTTGTAAATACACACACACACACACACACACACACACACACATAGAAACACACACACACAAATATAACACATTTAACTATTTAAATATAAGACAGACAGCTCAAGAAATTCAAATAACTGCAAATATGTGGGGACATGTAGTCTATCTAGTTAAAAACTTAATTTTAGTTATAGTAACCCTGTCATATGTAAATGTTATGTCAGATACAGAGGGTGTAAAATTTCAGATACTGATCCTGAAAGCTAATAGTTTTGATAGGCTCCAGGAGTTACTTTCTTAATGTCCTTTATCTGCTATTCCTCTCTCCTGAATAATGCTGTCCTGCCTGACAGCCTGAATTTTTATCACATCCTAGTAATGAGCCATCTTAGATTTGCAGGAACATATGATATTAAATATTTTCTGTCCCCCATTCACAAAATGTGATGCTAGTCAAGCAGGGTGTTCTGTGAATGAGAACTAAAAGAAGAGGTATCTGCAGAGACTGTTTGATCTGCAGTGATGTGGACAGTCTGGAATGCTGCAGGACAAGAGGCTAAATACACAATCTTGGACTACCATTTCTTGGACAGCCATTTCTTGCCCACTTGTGTACTGGAACTGACATCAATGACTAATAGATGAAAACAAAACAAAACTGAACAAAAGCTTTTAGAATCTATTACCTTTGTAGACCACTAGCTTTCAACCCAAATGCTCAATAGCATTTTGGGCATATGGAAAAGCTTTTCAAACCTCACTGTAGATGGCTCTTTGATTTGCCTACCAATGTATTTTAAAATTGCCTTCATTTATGACTTTCTTTGTTCTGGAAAATTATAAAACTTCAAAAATTGCTTCCATGTTGGAACATGGAATTTGGAATTACCAAATAACCAAATAACTGAAATAGCTCCAGAAAAATTAAAACTAAGTTGTCCTTCTCATTCCCATCTACATGGCTTTCTTCAAGAAGAAATGTGACATCAAAAGCTGGATAGAATGTGGAGAAAAGGGATCACTTATTTATTTTTTGGTGATAGTGAAACCTTGTACAGCTACTATGTAATCATTCAGGATGTTTCTCAAAAAACTACAAATAAAACTAGAATAAAATTCAGCTATGTTACTTCTGCATATATATCCCAAAGAGTATGAGTCTTACCACAGAAACATACATATTCATTTCCTTCTAGCACTATTCACAATAGCTAGGGATTGAAATCACCTAGATGTCCAACTGTGAAGTAATGAATAAAGAAAGGGCAGTACATATACATAATAGAATTTTACTCAGCTGTAAATGATAGTGACATTATAATATTTGAAGAAAAGTGGTTAGAAATGAATGTTCTCTGTTGCAGGTTGATCATAGCTTTTGATAAATGTATTTGCATGCTTAACTAGAAATGAATCTCTGTAGAAGTAAGGATCCCAGAAAATAACAATGGTGGGATATTAAGGGCAAGGGATATTAGAACACACTTGATATGAAAATAAGATGAAGTATGGGCTAGCGGAATGGCGCAGAGGTTAAGAAAACTAACTGCTCTTGCAGAGGTCATGATTTCAATTGCCAGCAACCGTATGGTGGCTCACAACCATCTGTAATGAGAACTGATTCCATCTTCTGTCATGCAGGCAGAAAACGGTAGTCATAATAAATAAATAAATCTGTAAAAAAAAAAAGAAAAGGGAGGAATACTAGATGTGAAAAGGTTTAGGAGAACATGAGGAAGGAGGATATAAAGTGTACGTAGGGGTGTACCAAAAATAAGAATTATAGACAGTTATTTGAAAATCTATTTCTAATGCTAATTAGAAAACACAATTAAAAAGAGAATAAATTAATTTAGATGGCTCTATCCTGACTTAGTGAATAATTGTGTTTTAAGAAGTCATGGCTTACCAAAAAATCCAGTCCAAGATTTAAAATATATCACTATATGTTAATAAAAGAGGACCTCAAATATCTCCAAAATAATATTGCTCTTGGTTGTCTATCAAAATTAGATGGTAAGACCTTTTTGTTGAAGGCACCATGCACTTCAAATGTAAAACATAAAAATTAACTTTGAATTGAGCTAGAAAATAACTCCCTGTCAGTTAGCTTTAATATTTATTGAAATATATATGAAAGCTGCTAAGGGTAATATGTTTGCCATCTTGTTGAGACTTATTCTTAGTAAGAGGTTGACTCACTGTTCTTTATGGTTCTAAACTTATTACTGCTAAAATATCCCAAATCATAGTGGAACAAATAGAAAACACTGTTTACATAAGGAGAGGTGTTTACATACATGAAAATGTATTCCCAATATTCTAGCTGTCTAGAAGAAAATACAACATTTAAATGAATAAAGTTATCAATAATTGGAGTAACTGGAAGCTGACCTTAAGTCCTTTAAAGCATATTCATTTATACTATGTAGGATGCTGAAAAATAAAACTCAAATGAAATGTATTGTTCAAAAGGGGGACATAATTTTACTTGTCATTCTGTTAGATGACCCACTATTTCATCTCCTATTTATGTCTTTGAGAAATTAACCTGGTTGCTTTCTATCAATAGAAAGTTTGATTTGCCGGGTGGTGGTGGTGCACGCCTTTAAACCCCAACACTCGGAAGGCAGAGGCAGGTGGATCTCTTTGAGTTCGAGACCAGCCTGGTCTACAGAGCTAGTTCCAGGACAGGCTCCAAAGCTACAGATAAACCTTGTCTTGAAAAACCAAAAAAAAAAAAAAGAAAGTTTGATTCAAAATGTCCCTTTACTCATAACTATAATTTTCCTATAAAGAAATAGATGTTGAATCTCAGTGAAATGAAATAGTGAAAAAGGAGGCTAATTGTTTGGGCTAATGAACAACAGAGAAGGTGGATGTGGTCTCTATTTTGACTAAATTCTGTTAATTTCTCTAATTATTGTCATTTTTCTTGAAACATTCTTTTAAAGGTAACTTCAAAAGCGTAAGCTTTACTGAATTAAAGATGTTCACATTTTTCCTTATTCTGAATTTAGTAATATATCTGTGGTAATATAGCTATTATAATGCTGCTCAATGCAATTCTAATTAAATCAATATCACAAACTAGATCCTCATAAAGCAGTAGTACTATTAGCTGTCATTTATTGCGTACTTATTGTGTGCTAACCATTTAATATTGATTATCTTATTTAATTGTCACAGTAATGTACAGTAAGTACTGTTATTATTACAAACATCATCCTAGTCACAGTATCCTACTGCATATTGTACATTTACTATAGAAAGCATTCCATTTTATAAAGATGTTATCTTACATGATGGTCCTTGATTGAGGGAATGCAGCCATTTCAGCATAAATCACTGTCATTCCTGAAGAGGAAATGAACAGTATTTATAGATATGGGTTTTTCCTTTTTCAGCTGAAAACTCATATATCTTTTTTTTCATACTTTACCCTGTGAAGTTAGAATGCTTCAGATTTTCCAAGAAGCCAAACAAAGTACCACAGGGTGTGTAAACCTTGTTGCTAGACCACAAAGATATGTGTATGTCAAAAAAAAGAAGCTTCCATAAAAAGAAAAACAAAAATACAACTGTAACACAGGTACTGGATTCTCTCTCATGACTGCAGCTGAGTCTCAGGTATTTAATCATTTTAAAAATTTTGCAAGTATTAAGTAAGCTAGAAAGAACTGGTATAACCTAGTAGCCAGTCTCTCTTCCTCTGTCTCTCCCTCCCCCTTCCCTGTGAATTTTACATTTTACTTCTCTGTTAGTTACAGTTCTATTTAGCTGTGAAGAGTCAATACGTCCTGGGAAACTTATAAAAAGAAGAATTTAACTAGTAACTTGCCTAGTTTCAGACTATATGTCTATGGCCATCATGAAAGCAGGTAGGCACGCATGTAGCTGAGCTAGTTGCTCAGACCTTATGTGTTATCCTCGGGCAGCAGGGAGAGATGAGAGAGACTGGATCTGATGTGAGATTTTGAAATCATGGACATAAATCAGTGACATAACTTCTCCATCAAGGCAACACCTCCTAATCCTTTCTAAGCAATTCACGAACTGTGAAATGAACATTCAAAGGTGTGAATCTATGGGGATACAGTTCATATTCAAACTACAACAATATCTGAGAAAGTTCTTTCTTCTTGTTTTTCTTTCAATAAATAAATGATAGTTGACAAAGTATAGCAGTAATGCTCTAAAGTAAACATTTGAAATGTAGTAGGGTAGCAAGGTCCAGGACCAATCTAATTTATATAAGTTGCTCAATATTTTTTTCTTGGAAAACCAGTGTATTTTTATTTCAGCTATAGAAAGTGAATGTGATATGAGATAAAAAGTAAATTATTACATATGGACTAGAAGAATCAGTTTGAAGTGTTATATAATATTTGATCACTTTTCCTATGTCATATTTGTCACCAGTGGGCATAACTGGACTGAAAATGTATACCGTCTTCATGTAAGTTGTATAAATATGTGTGGTACTGTCTCTTGGAACACTAAGAAGCTGTAGAAAAGGTGAAAATACTGAGAAATTCTCTGTTCACTTGTCTTACATTCTTCTTATCTTTTTCTCCCCTACTTCTAGTAATTTTGTTAGACTCTTCGATGATTATTCCTTTGGTGATTAAAGTTGTAATGTTGTACATTGTGGTATAAATTAGGCATTTCACAAGAGCATTGCATTATACAGAGTGGGGCGAGAACCTCTGAATGAATCAAATGATTGAACCCATTTTGTAGTTTTGTAAGAGAGAGTATCAGAGGACTGTCTTGAAATCAGTCTAACTTTTCCTGACAGATTTAATAGTTTCCCAGAGAGAAGAACCTTTAGATTTTCATTACACAAAGCCATTGTTTTGGTCAATGTTTCCTCTGACCTATATTTTTACCTTTTTGTGGCCCTTTTTGCTATGCTCTGCATCACCAAACTGGACTTTTCCCCAAACAAAACACATTCCAAATTTTTCTGCCTTCTTCATTGTTTTAATGCAATTATAAGCACAAGTTGCATAATAATAAGAGGGTGATCTTACAAAGTTTTGGTTGATTAAGAAGGGAGAAAGAGTATCGTTGTACTTCATATGGGTTGAACTTTAAGTGTAAACATTTAAGAAAATAGTATAGTGTCATAATTAAGCTTTAAAAAACAAAGAGAGCATGAAATTAGAAAAATAATAATCACTTCATAAGTTTTCTGCCAGTATTGAAAAACATCATCATTTTCTTGCAGTGACTTATTTTTCAGGACTGCAGAATATAAATTAATATATTTTGAACCCTTAAGATATATTTAGTATATCATGAAGCACAAATCCTAAAGGGTTTGTACAGAACTACTGTCTAAAAGGCAAGACTTCATTCTGGTTTAATTCCCAATGAACTCAGAATTACCCTGTTGATATCTTTGAAATCAGTACACAACAATCAAAATAACATCTTTCTTTTCTTTTGTTGGCTTTTTAAGACAGGGTTTCTCTGTAGCTTTGTAGTCTATTTTGAAACTAACACTTTTCTACAAGACTGACCTTGAATTCATAGAGATCTGCTTGCCTCTGCCTCTGGAGTGCTGGGATTAAAGGCATGCACCACTACCACCCTGCTCAATCCAACCGTTTAACTAGTATTTCAGCACATTTTTAGTCCAAGTGGAAGTTTTATTGTACTCCCCAAAATGCATGATGTTACACATCAGTTTTTATATAAGGAACACAGGGAGCCAAATCAAAAGATATTTATTTTACTGTGTTTGGTGTGTACATATGGATGCAGTATGAAAAAATATTTTCAAACCTTGACATTTCTTTGCATGTATTAACATAATTTTTAGTTGTAAAACAAATGTTTCTCATTTTTCTCCACCACTTGGAAAAACTTATCAATAAAAACTTACAAAAACTTAACAGATATTTAGAAAATCTAGCTTAAAAGTGATACAACTGAGATCCAGTGTTGTAGCACAAAGAAAATGGAGAAATTCTAGTTTGAAAAGAAAGAGAAAATTTGTCTTTTTAGTTACATGAATTAGTATACTTTAGCACAATGTAAGATTGATGACTTGTCTAAGTCTACATTTTAAATAATTATATTATTTTATCATCTACCTTTCCTCTACATACCATTCTATGTTCTTATATATGCATTAAACACTGCATTATAATATGTTGGATTATCTTCTATATTCCAGGTACTAAATGTAGCATTGGATACCACATTGTCAGAGACCAGCTTCAACAAAAATACCACTTACAAAGGTAAGGTCATGTAGATTAGAAAATAAGTAAAGAGGATGAAGACTTAATGGAAATTAATAAAACACAAAATATAGGATAATATTGAGAGTGAGTTTTAGTGAATACTAAAATTGCTTACATTTAATTTCCAATTGCTTAAAATACTATCAACCCCAAAAGGTAGGAGTAAGATTTAAAAAATGCATTAACATGATACAAGGAAGTAAACAAAGCAGTTGAAGGTTGCTGGCTACATTTTTACCTAAACATTTTGTTTCTAGAACAAGACAAGTAAAACTCACACCCTAAACCAAAACATTCTCTAGGAAAACTACTTCCTGGGTGGAATCCACTGTTATCATCTTAAGGGAGTAGAAACTTAGTTGGATCCTTAGACTTTTGTTTGGGGTAGAAACATATCTACTTCTCTATTCCAGAAATACAAGGTCTGGATATTAGCTACACCTGTTGACAATAACCTTGAGAGACCAGAACTCTCTGGTCTAAAACTAGGTGGGAACTTCGTTTGAAGTGGAAACAGACAATAACCTTGAAGGAATACAAGTAAATTCAAACTCTCTGACCTTTGGTCAAGGTGGAAATAGGCTCACTTTTTTGGGCCTCCATACAACATGAATAAAAACACTCAAAGAATTCATGGCCTAGAAAGAGAGGCAAATCCCTAAAAAGTCATTTTTTCTATGATAGGTTGTAATGTAATGTAATGATAAGCATATTCAGGGAGATTTACGGGCTCACAAAATAAGGTTAGATTACTAAAAGACTGAGATGGCCTATCAGGTAAAGAATCATAGAGGAAATTATTTATAAGATAGAAGTTGATGCATCAATTATAGTAAACCAGGAGGAAATTGGTTATGTGAACTCATTACAGGCAGAATAAGAAGGAACAAAGAAATGAAAATGAGAACAGAGACCAGTCTTTTTGTGTAGTTGTAGAGTGTCAGTCAATTTTCAATGTGGGAGGATAAGGCTGGAAATTTGCCTTATGCACAAAAAGGGCATCTTTTCATTTCATGTCTAAAATATTTGGCTTCACCTTACAATCATGATCAAGAAATGATTGTGAGTCTAGGTATATACCTCAATGGTAGAGTTCTTGTCCTGAATAAAAAAATATTTCAGTCCATTTCTCAGTGTCATACTTACAAATAAACAACTCTGTCCTAGTATACTCACATGAAATTATTTGTGGAATTGTTTCAATAAGTTTATAACAATTCTACACGTACACTTTTATCACACTCTTTGTAATAAAGTTCATGAGAGAGTTACAGCTCTGGAAGGAAAGGTATCCTAACCTGTCAGGACATCAGACTATATTCATGGAGCTGCCAAAGGACAGCTCTGGAGGCTAGAGCTACAATAGGACAGCTCTGGATGGAAAACTATCCTGAATTCAGGTGATACTGGGGTGAAGCTGGGGTGAAATGGGAGATGGTCTTCAAGCAGAGTGTAGCAATCCTGCTGCTTTCCTAGAGAGAGCCCTTACAGCTGTGCTCTGTTCCCCTAGTCCTAACAATGTTATTGGAGCTTTTTTTTTTTTTCTGTTCTGCTCAGCTCCTGTCCAAGCTCTTTGTTCTTATGCTTCACTCTGCTAAAGGGAAAATCTCAGCAGAAATGTGACAATCTCCTCCACCTCCAGCAAAAAGTTACTTTTTCTGGTCCACTCCCAAGGGAGTTTCCCAGCACATGTAACTTTTTTTCTGTTGGCTTTTTTTTCTGCTCAGCCCACTTAAAAGAGAACATCTCAGCAAAGGTTCTTCTTTGTTTTTTCTGCTCAGTCCCCACAAGAGGATGTCTGAGTAGAGATTCTGTTCTGTGCAGGTAAAAGATCTTCACTCAAAGATCTTTTAATAAAGAGATTTATTTGGTAAGGAGGAGCCCAAAAGAGTGGCTACCTCTGACAGGGTTGGATAGGACATCCCACAACTGAACAGACAGAGGGGCTTATTAGGAGCAGAGTTTTCCTAGGGAGGATATTTTCTTCTCAGGGATTGATTAGTTTTCCTACTGCTCTGTGATATGTTAGTTTAGTTGGTCAGGGGCAGAGTTAATTCTGATTTCAGGGTCAAACTGCGTTCCTTTCATAGTTCTTTTACAATCTTTTGGCTCTATTTTCAGGGCTATGGCATATTTATTTCACTGGCTCTGGTTAAAGGACCAAAGTGTATTTTTTTGACTCTAATATCAGAGTAAGGATGTTTACATTTGGTTATGGGTTCAGGGCTAAAGTGTTTCTTTTATTGGCCTGTGTTTCATATACCAGGTGTGTTTCTTTCATTGACATTGGTTTTCAGATCCAGGGTGGCTTTCTTCACTAGCTCTGGATTCAGGGCCAGGGTGTGTTTCTTTGGCTGGCCCTTTTACCCTACATTTTATTTTATTTTTTTTTTGTTTTTCTTTTTTTTCCATACATTGTTTTGTTTTATTTTTTCCATTCAAAAACAAAATTAAAGAAATAAAATTTTTACCTTTTTTCCCCTTCTCCCAGTCCCCTCCTACTACCTCCCCACCCCTCCTCCCTCACCCTTCGTCCTTGAAAGAGGGCATGGTGCCCTGCTCTGTTGGAAGTCCAAGGCACACCCCCATCCCTCCCGGCCTAGGAAGGAGTGCATTCAAAAAGACTCGGTTCTCAATTTGTAATGTATATAACACTCCAGTGACAAAAGGTTCTACTATAAAGATAATGGTAAAAATGTTTTAGAAGTACACACATTTTAGGATATATCAACCAAATCAGAAACCAGAGCCTTTTATTTAGAATATTTTTTGATGAAAAACATTTATTGTATAAGAAATATTGCAGCATAAATGGTCATAAAATGAATAAGAAAATAAATGCATTCTTCATAAATAATGAACTATAACCATTATGAGTAGTTATACATTTTAACACTTTTATATGTCAAATGGGAACATACACCCAATATATAATATATGAATGCTATTTTGGTATAAACATGTACTAAATTAATTTTTTGGTAGGTATTCTTTCATTTTTTCCATTCAAAAAAAATAAAATTTTTACATTTCTTCCCCTTCTCCTAGTCCACTCCTGCTCCCCCCACCCCTCCTCCTTCCCCCTTCTTCCTTAAAAGAGGGCATGGTGCCCTGCACTGTTGGAAGTCCAAGGCCCTCCCCCCTCCATCCTGGCCTACGAAAGTGTGCATCCAAAAAGACTAGGTTCCCAAAAAGTTAATACATGCAGAAGAGATAGGTCCTGGTGTCATTGTTGATGACTTCTCGGTCTGCCCCCATTGGCCACCACATTCAGAGAGTCCGGTTTGATCATATGCTCAGTCAGTCCCAGTCCAGCAGGATTTGGTGCACTCCCATTAGTTCAGGCACACTATCTCAGTAGGTGGACCAGCCAATCACAGTCCTAACTTCCTTACTTCTCTTCTCCCAACTTCTGCCCTTCGACTAGACCTTCGGAGCTCAGTCCATTGCTCTGATGTGAATGTGGGTCTCTGTCTTTACCTCCATCCATCGGAGAAAATTTCTATGGTGGTGATCAAGATATTCATCAATGTGACTGTGGGACAAGGCTAGTTCCGGCACCCTCTCCTCTGCTGCCAAAGGACCTAGGTGGGGACATCCCTGTGGACACCTGGGATCCCCTCCAGGGCCAAGTATCTTGCCAGTCCTAAAATGAATCCCTTAATGTAG
>PVIU01029913.1:0-16840 GCA_004026605.1 Ondatra zibethicus | reverse complement strand
GGAGGGATGGGGGTGGGCCTTGGACTTCCAACAGGGCAGGGCACCATGCCCTCTTTCAAGGAAGAAGGGGGAGGGAGGAGGGGTGGGGGGTAGTGGGAGGGGACCGGGAGAAGGGGAAGAAAGGAAAAAAAAATTTTTTTATCTTTAATTATGTTCTTGAATGGAAAAAATAAAACAAAACAATGTATGGGAAAAAAAATAAATAAAAATGTAATGTATAGTTAAGAAGTATAGGTTAATAGATAATCTCTATAATAGTTAAATCTGTAGTCATGTTAGTTAGATTTTCTAGATGTGCATAGATATATTTCAGATAGGCATTCTTCATATCTTTCAAAGACTCAGAATATGGCATTTAATGTTTTAATAACTTAGGGCTTTACATGACAATGAGACACGTCTGTTCCTGGCAGCACCAGCTACTTCAAGAGGAAGATGGGTATCGAAGAGACTCCTTATGGAGTTTTCTAGCCATTTGGGCAAAAAACTGTTCTTGCCTGGACTGCTTAAAAGGACACAAAGAACCCACAGAGAGAAGACTGCTGAACTTGCCTAAAGGTGATCCTTCGGGGTTCCTGCTTCATGAAATAGTATGAAAGACATTCTACAGGACACAAAAAAAGTGACTAAACTGTCTTTAAATTTTCCTGCTTCATGGAAATGTCTACTGGATACTATGGGCCTGTAGGCTAAAGATGGATGCCCCAACAGTACAGAGGAACTTTGAGTGGCTGTCAGGCAGCGAGATGTCTTTGTCACTTCTAGAGTTTTGAAATATTATATCCTTCTGGAGTCTTTGATGGAGTTAAAGAGTAGATAGTTAGTTATAGTAATATTTTTCCATTGTTATGATAAAAGATAAATTAGATCTAAATATTGTAACTGTAATTCTTGCTTGATAACTGTTTTGTTATATGTAATTTTACTATGTTAAAGTAAAAGCCTTTTATTTTGTTTAAACAGAAAAAGGGGATATGGTATACGAGGAGCTTTTTCATTTGTATTGCTTTCATTGGTTGAATAAAGAAAATGCCTTGGCCTTTTGATAGGGCAGAAATCAGGTAGGCGGAGTAGACAAGATGGAATGCTCGAGGAAGGGAAGTGTGACAGACGCCATGATTCTCCTGGCCAAGACGGACGCTGCTTAGACTCATGCCAGTAAGCCACAATCAAGTGGCGATACACATTAATGGAAATGGGTTAATCAAGATGTGAGAGTTAGCCAATAAGAGGCTAGAACTAATGGGCCAGGCAGTAATTAAATAAATATAGTTTCTGTGTAATTATTTCAAATGTAAGTTAGCTGGGCTGCCAGGATGAAAAGCAGGCCCCCTCGCCTCCTTCTACAAAACTAGCCAAGTAGTAAACACAGAGGATATAGTGATTATAATAGATTGTTAAACAGAATATGTGTTAAAGCAGTTTTCTTCATGTCTGAAATAGTTTCATAATTAAATTATTATAAATATGTGGCAATAAGAGAAGCTCTGTATTCTTGATTTGAGATTGTGTTTAGTTTACAAAAATGCAGTAAGCTTTACAACTTACAAAATGTCATTTTGTGAACATATCCTTTATTTCAATAAGAAATGTGTGACACTGTCAACGAGACAAAAAAGTAGCCTACAGAATGGGAAAAGCACTTCACCAACCCCACATCGGACAGAGGGCTGATATCCAAAATATACAAAGAACTCAAGAAAGTTGTCATCAAAAGAACAAATAATACAATAAAAAATGGAGTACAAACCTAAACAGAGAACTCTCAACAGAGGAATCTAAAATGGCTGAACGATGCTTAAGGAAATGCTCAACATCCTTAGTCATCAAAGAAATGCAAATCAAAACAACTCTGAGATTTTATCTTATGAAAGAATGACAAAGATCAAAAACACTGATGACAGCTTATGCTAGAGATGATGTAGGGTAAAGGGAATACTCCTCCATTGTTGGTGGGAGTGCAAACTGGTACAGCCACTTTGAAAATCAGTATGACGATTTCTCACAAAATTAGGAAACAAGCTACCTCAAGTTCCAGCAATACAACTTTTAGGTATATACACAAAGGATGCTCAATCATACCACAAGGACATGTGCTTAACTATGTTTATAGTGGTATTATTTGTAATAGTCAGAACTTGGAAACTAAATGCTGTAGGAATCCCTATAGCCAGTAGCCTTTAAGTTACCCGCCCACTTGGGCATGGCCTCTTATACTATATATGCCAATGTAATGCACATGTCCAACCTCTCTTCAGTGGCGTATTCCTGTTCCCCATTTGTGCAGAGGATTGTGATCTGTGAGTCTACCCCTAAATAAATAACCCTTTATTATACTCAATTCTGAGCTAGTGTGGGATCCTTCTTAATCTGGCACCCATATGGATCCGGACTCCACAGCTACCATGTAGACCATTTTAAAGCCTAATCAATCGGTCCACAGGCCAGAAAGTCTCCCAACCCAGCCTGCTTGGCTTGTTTTACCTAAGCATTATTTTTGTAAAACCCCTGCCACAGTGGAGCTAACTGTGTGCAGTGACTTGGAAATTTCCCAAACTCATGCAATCTCCTCCCCCACTGCCGCATTCCTTGCCGCATGGCGACTTGTGCAGCTTCCAGTTTGTGCTCCCTGTCTGTGCGTTCTGGGCTTCTTCCTCTGTGTACAGAATTGATTTAATTGCTTTTAATTTGTCAAGCAAAACTTATTTCTCAGTATTTAACCAGCACCAAGATGAAAAAAGCAAAGCAGCTCAGGACCATTCGTGTCGCCAACGGTTACATTGCTGCTAGTCATGACCCTGCAACCACAACACCTGCTGGAAAATAAAGATTATTACACCTAAAACAATTTACCTGACCTCATAACAAGTAATGAATAAAATAAATATATAATGGCAGACAACATTACCATGGAAAATTTTAGTAACTGTTTTGCTAATACTATGGATTATAATCTGTAAGCCTTATATCATTATTGTGATACATCCATTTATTGGGAATTGAGAATGTTTTTTCTTAATATTATATCCTTAAGAAAATGGTTTGATAGCAGAACCAAGAATGAGGCACTTTTAGAAATGATACAGACTAATAATAAACAGCTAGCTGACAGGATTAATACCATCAAAAATCAAAAGCTACCTGAAAAAAATTATTACTATTGAAAAGGATAACATTAATTTGACAGACAAAATTGAATCCATAGAAGTAAAGAAAGTTTTGCCAAAATGGGAATTACAAATTGCTCCTGAAAAATTACAGAGAGAAGATTCTGTCACTTACCTAGGTTATAAAAGAGGTTTACAGAAAATTAGAATATAAAAGGCACAAAATAGGAGACGCTGATTGCAGACCCTGAATGACTTTCAAGGATTGTTAGGAGTCATTTCCAGTTTATGACCAGCTGTTGTAATAACACATGATCTAATGGATTATTTAAACAAAACCTTAGGACTCTCTCTTCCTGTGCTGAGATCGGAGGCGCACACTGGTAAGGTCCCCACGGGCCTCTTTGTTCCACAGGACCCTGAACCTCCCCTCCCCCCACAAGATCGCCCTTTCCTCGGTGGGGCTTTGGTACCCCAGCACTCTCTCTTCCTGAGCTGAGATCTGAGGGGCACACTGCTAAGGTGGTGCCCGCCTGGCTGTAAGGTCCCCGTGGGCCTCTTTGTTCCACAGGACACTGCATCCCCTCCACCCCCCACAAGAGTGCCCTTTCCTCGGTGGGGCTCTGGTACCCCAGCAATCTCTCTTCCTGTGCTGAGATCTGAGGTGCACACTGGTATGGTCCCCGCGGGCCTCTTTGTTCCACAGGACCCTGAACCCTCCCTCCCCCCCCCACAAGATTGCCCTTTCCTCGGTGGGGCTTTCGTAACCCAGCACTCTCACTTCCTGTGCTGAGATCAGAGGCACACACTGGTAAGGAGGTGCCTGCCTGGCAGTTGTTCCCCGAGAGCATCTTTGTTCCACATGACCCTGCATTCCCCCCTGGAAAATCGCCCTTTACTCTGTGGGGCTTTGAAACCGCAGCACTCTCTCTTCCTGTGCTGAGATCGGAGGTAGCTCACACTGGTAAGGTTGTGCAAGCCTGGTGGTAAGGTCCCTGCAGGCCTCTTTGATCAACACGACCCTGCACCCCGTCGCTGCAAGATTGCACTGTCCTCTGTGGGACCTTAGAACCCAAGGAATCTCTCTTGCTGTGCTGAGATTGGAGGCCCAGAAGGATCGGAAGTCCAGACAGGACTTCCTCTTCCTGCACTGAGATCAGCTATCCAGAGGGGTGAGTGTGTACAAGCTGTCCTGGGAGGCCCCAACCCACTGAGACTCCCCTGACTGAAATCAGAGGAAGAGATGGGTAGACGTCAATCCAAGAATTACTCCAACAACCTGAAAAGCAACATGATAACACCAGAAACCAACAAGTACTCAACAGGAAAACCTGAGCAACCTAAACCAGAAGAAGTAGAAGAAATCGACTTTAAAAGTAACTTTATGAAAGTGATAGAGACCTTTAAGAAGAGGTAAAAAAAAAACTCCTTTATCGAAAGGGATGAGAAAACTAACAAAACGTTAGAAGAAATGAATAAATTCCTCAAAGATACCCTACAAAACCAAGAAAAAGCAATCAAACAGGTAAAGGAAACACTTCAAGACATAAAAACTTAAATGGAGGCAATGAAGAAAATAAAAACTGAGGGAAGGCTGGAGATGGAAAATCTGGGTAAACGATCAGGAATGGCAGAGACAAGTATAATCAACAGAATACAAGACATAGAAGAAAGAATCTCAGACGCTGAAGATATTAAAATAAACTCATTGATCAAAGAAAACAACAAATCCAACAAATTCTTAACACAAAACACCCAGGAAATCTGGGACACCATAAAAAGACCAAACCTAAGAATAATAGAGGTAGAAGAAGAAGAAGAAGCACAGCTCAAAGGCCCAGAAAATATATTCAACAAAATTATAGAAGAAAACTTTGCCAACATAAATGTGGATATGCCTATGAGGGTACAAGAATCATACAGAACACAAAATAGATTGGATCAAAAAAGGACATCCCCTTGCCATATAATAATCAAAACACCAAACATACAGAATAAAGAAAGAATACTAAGAGCTGCAAAGGAAAAAGGCCAAGGAATGTATAAAGGTAAACCTATCAGAATTACACCTGACTTCTCTATGGAAACCATGAAAGCCAGAAGGTCTTGGATAGATGTGCTGCAGACACTAAGAGACCATGGATGCAAGCCCAGACTACTATACCAAGCAAAGCTTTCATTCACCATCGATGGAGAAAACAAGGTATTTCAGGATAAAAACAAATTTAAACAATACATGGCCACAAACCCAGCCTTATAGAAAGTACTAGAAGAAAAAGCACTTCGAAAGGAAGCAAGCAACACCCATAATAACACAGACATTTAACAGCCCTCCACTACCACAACTCAAAGAAGGGAAACACAGAAACTCCACAACCCTAAAAAAATAACCGCAGTTAATAACCTTTGGTCATTAATATCACTTAATATCAATGGACATAATTCACCTATAAAAAGGCACAGGTTAAGAGAATGGGTACGAAAACAGGATCCAATATTCTGTTCTTTACAAGAAACACACCTCAACCACAAAGACAGACATTATCTCAGAATAAAGGGTTGGGAAAAGGTTTTCCAATCAAACGGCCCTAAGAAAAAAGTAGGTGTAACTATAATAATATCTAACAAAATCGACTTCAAACGAAAATCAATCAGAAGAGATGGAGATGGACATTTTATACTCTTATATGGAATAATCCATCAGGATGAAGTCTCAATCCGGAATATATATGCCCCTAATAAAAAAGCATCCACATATGTAAAGGAAACATTACTAGAACTCAAAGTACACATCAAACCCCACACTGTAATAGTACAAGATTTCAACACTCCTCTCTCACCAATGGACAGGTCAACCAAACAGAAATTTAACAGAGAAATACAAGAACTAACAGAAGTAATAAAGCAAATGGACTTAATAGACATCTATAGAACATTCCACCCAAACATGGAAGAATATACCTTCTTCTCAGCATCTCATGGAACCTTCTTGAAAATTGATCACATACTCGGTAACAAAGCAAACATCCACAGATACAAAAAAATTGGAGTAACCACCTGATTCTTATCGGATCATCATGGATTAAATTTAGAATTTAAAAATGAGTCTACCCCCAAAAAGCCTACAAACTCATAGAAACTTAACAGTCAACTACTGAACCACTCCTGGGTCAAGGAAGAAATAAAGAAAGAAATTAAAGTCTTCCTTGAATTCCATGAAAATAAAGACACAACATACCCCAACCTATGGGACAATATAAAAGCAGTGCTAAGAGGAAATTTCATAGCATTTAGTGTCCACATAAAGAAAACGGAGAAAGCACACATTAGTGACTTAACAGCACACCTGAAAGCTCTGGAAAAAAAGAAGCAGACTTACCCAGGAGAAGAAGAAGACTGGAAATAATCAATCTGAGGGCTGAAATCAACAAAATAGAGACACAGAAAGCAATCCAAAGAATCAAGAAACAAAGAGCTGGTTCCTTGAGAAAATCAACAAGATCGACAAACCCCTATCCAAACTAATCAAAAGGCAGAGTGAGAATACTCATATTAACAAGATCAGGAATGAAAGGGGGAGATAAGAACAGACACTGAGGAAATTCAGAGAATCATTAGGTCTTACTACAAAAGCCTGTATGCCACAAAATCGGAAAATGTAAAAGAAATGGACAGTTTTTTAGATAAATACCATATACCAAAATTAAATCAAGACCAGGTGAACAGTTTAAATAGACCTATAAGTCGCGAGGAAATAGAAGCTGTCATCAAAAACCTCCCAACCAAAAAAAGCCCAGGACCAGATGGTTTTAATGCAGAATTTACCAAAACTTCCAAGAAGAGCTAATGCCTATACTCCTTAAGGTGCTTCACATAATAGAAACAGAAGGGTCATTGCCAAACTCTTTTTATGAAGCAACAGTTACCCTGATATCAAAACCGCACAAAGATGCAACCATGAAAGAGAATTACAGACCAATCTCACTCATGAACATCGATGCAAAAATTCTCAATAAAATACTGGCAAACAGAATCCAAGAACACATCAAAAAAATCATCCATTATGATCAATTAGGCTTCATCGCATAGATGCAGGGCTGGTTCAACATACGGAAATCTATCAATGTAATCCATCATATAAATTAATTAAAAGAAAAACCATATGATCATTTCATTAGATGCTGAAAAAGCATTTGACAAAATTCAACAAGCATTTATGATAAAGGTCTTGGAGAGATTAGGGATACAAGGTTCATATCTAAATATAATAAAAGCAATATATAGCAAGCTGACAGCTATCATCAAATTAAATGGAGAGAAACTCAAAGCGATTCCACTAAAATCAGGAACAAGACAGGGCTGTCCACTCTCCCCATATCTCTTTAATATAGTGCTGGAAGTTCTAGCAATAGCTATAAGACAGAATAAGGAGATCTTGGGGATTCGAATTGGAAAAGAAGAAGTCAAACTTTCATTATTTGCAGATGATATGATAGTGTACATAAGTGACCCCAAAAACGCTACTAAAGAACTTCTACAGCTGATAAATATCTTCAGTGATGTAGCAGGATACAAGATCAACTCAAAAAAAATCAGTAGCCCTCCTATACACAAAGGATAAAGAAACAGAGAGGGAAATCAGAGAAACATCACCTTTCACGATAGCCACAAATAGCATAAAGTATCTTGGGGTAACACTAACCAAGGAAGTAAAAGATCTATTTGAAAAGAACTTTAAGACCTTGAAGAAAGAAACTGAAGAGGATACCAGAAAATTGAAGGGTCTCCCATGCTCCTGGATTGGTAGGATCAATATAGTAAAAATGGCAATTCTACCAAAGGCAATCTATAGATTCAATGCAATCCCCATCAAAATCCCAACAAAGTTCTTCACAGAACTTGAGAGAACAATAACTAAGTTTATATGGAAAAACAAAAAGCCCAGGATAGCCAGAAGAATCCTATACAATAACGGAACTTCAGGAGGCATTACCATCCCTAACTTCAAACTCTATTACAGAGCTACAGTAATGAAAACAGCTTGGTATTGGCAAAAAAAAAAAGAGACGTTGACCATTGGAATCGAATTGAAGACCCGGATATTAATCCACAAACCTATGAACACCTCATATTTGACAAAGAAGCTAAAAGTATACAATGGAAGAATGAAAGCATCTTTAACAAATGGTGCTGCCATAACTGGATGTCAACCTGTAGGAGAATCAAAATAGATCCTTATCTATCTCCATGCACAAAACTCAAATTCAAATGGATTAAAGACCTCAATATTAATCCAACCACACTTAACCTGATAGAAGAGAAAGTAGGAAGTAGCATGCAAAACATGGGCACAGGAGACCTCTTCCTATGTAAAATCCCAGTGGCACAGACAACAAGAGCACTAATGAATAAATGGGACCTCCTGAAGCTGAGAAGCTTCTATAAAGCAAAGGACACTGTCATTAAGACAAAAAGGCATCCTACTGAATGGGAGAAGATCTTCACTAACCCCACATCGGACAAAGGTCTGATCTCCAAAATATACAAAGAACTCAAGAAAGTAGACATTAAAATTCTAAATTACCCAATTTAAAAATGGGGTAATGATCTGAACGGAGTATTCTCAACAGAAGAATTTCGAATGGCCAAAAGATACCTAAGGTCATGCTCAACTTCCTTAGTGATCAGAGAAATGCAAATCAAAACAACTTTGAGATACCATCTTACACCTGTCAGAATGGCTAAAATCAAAAACACCAATTATAGCCTATGCTGGAGAGGATGTGGTGTAAGGGCAAGACTCATCCATTGCTGGAGGGAATGCAAAATGGTGCAACCACTTTGGAAATCAGTGTGGCCATTTCTCAGGAAATTGGGAATCAACCTACTTCAGGATCCAGCAATACCACTCTTGGGAATATACCCAAGCGATGCCCAATCATACTACAAAAACTTTTGTGCAACTATGTTCATAGCAGCGTTATTTGTAATAGCCAGAACCTGGAACCAACCTAGGTGCCCCTCAGTGGAAGAATGGATCAAGAAAGTGTGGAATATATATACATTAGAATACTACTCAGTGGTAAAAAACAATGACATCTTGAATTTTGCATGCAAATGGATGGAAATAGAAAACGCTATCCTGAGTGAGGTAACCCAAACCCAAAAAGACGATTATGGTATGTCCTCACTCATTAGTGGACCCTAGCCATAAAACAAAGGACACTAAGCTTATAGCTCACAAGCCCAGAGAAGCCAAATAGCAAGGTGAACCCAAAGAAAATCATATAGAGATCCTCTTGGAAATTGGAAGCAAATAAAATTGCCAGGGAAAAAGTGGGAATACGGGGTTGGAGATTGATGTGGGGCTAGGGGATGGGGGGAGGGGAGAGGGGGAAGGAGAAGGGAGAAGGGAAAGACTGGGGAGAGCATGGGGGAGTGGGAGGGTGGAGATGAGGAAAGGTGGATATTGGAGAAGGGAGTAAGATATCTACATTGTTGGAGTCATTTTAGGACTGGCAAGATACTTGGCTCTAGAGGAGATCCCAGGTGTCCACAGGGGTGTACCCAGCTAGGTCCTTGGGCAGCAGAGGAGAGGGTGCCAGAACTAGCATTGTGCCATAGTCACACTGATGAATATCTTGATCACATCCATAGAAATTTGTCCGATGGATGGAGATAGACAGAGACCCACATTCACACCAGAGCAATGGATTGAGCTCCCAAGGTCCAGTCGAAGAGCAGAAGGTAGGAGAAGATGAGCAAGGAAGTTAGGACCTTGAGGGGCTGAACCACCCACTGAGACAGTGTGCCTGATCTAATGGGAGCTCACCAAATCCAGCTGGACCGGGACTGAATGAGCATATGATCAAATTGAACTCTCTAAATGTGGCTGCCAATGAGGGCAGAATGGAAGCCATCAAGAATGACACTAAGACCTATCTCCTCCGCATATATTATCTTTTTGGGAACCTAGTCGATTTGGATGCACACCTTCCTAGGACGTACAGGAGTGGGCATGGCCTTGGACTTCCCACAGGGCTGGGCACCATGCCTTCTTTTAAGGAAGCAGCAGGAGGAGGGAGTGGGAGGGGACTGTGAGAATGGGAGGAAATGTAAATTCTTTTTTTTGAATGGAATAAAATAAAAGAATATGGGGAAAATAAATAAAAATTCAATAAAAAATAAAAATGCTTTGAACAGTTAAAAAAGAAAAAAAAATCAAGACTTTAGTTTGTGGGTTTAAAAGTTCAATCTGATTCCATTCAGGACACCCTTGCTGAGTGTCAGTTGCCCCTGGCTAAGTTCTGAGGACAAGAGCTGATGAGAGCCGAGGAAGCATGCAACTGCACGAATATGGCAATGTGCGGTAAGCGTGGCTCCACGACTCCAGGAGGACCCAAAGGAGGGTGCACAGAAGCACTGCGCTGTCCTCTCGTGGGTTACATGTCTGTCACTAAGTGTTATGTGAACAGTTGTGCCGCGCTGTAGACTAGAAAACAAAACCGTTTGGCTATGGATGCATTTATTTTCTAGTAGTTTTTCCTCACAAGTTCTTTTTGGAGGAAGAGCTGGAAGGTTCAGAAGGCCAACTGTTAACTGCGGGGGTAATTTAAACTAAAATCCGCTGTTGTTTAATTTGTCAAGCTTCTTTTAACTTTAAATAAACCAGACACCTGTCCTTTGACCTCCGGAAAAAAAAAATAAACAAAACCTTAGATGATAACATATACTTAAATAGTCCCAGAGAATTAACAGCTGAAGTGGAAAAGCAATTGATTGTTGTAGGAAAATTACAGGAGGCACATGTGAATAGGGTGAACCCAAATCTTAATTGCATTTTAGTCATATTGTCTTCCAGAATTTCTCCTACAAGAATTTTAAGCAAAGGGAAGTTATTATCTTAGAAGCGATCTTTTTACTGCAAAATAACAAGTAAAAAATTAAAAACGTATGTGGAAAAAGTCTCTGAATTAATTATAAAAGGAAAATTGAGACTTTTTCAACTAGCAGGTATAGACCCAGCAGAGATTATAGTCCCTTTTACTACTGATGAAATTAAAAAATCATGGGAAGACAATGAAACTTGGCAAAGAGCTTGTGCTAACTTTTAGGAGAGATTAATATCAATTATCCCAAAAGTGATAGAATTAAGCTTACAAAGAGAACTACTTGGATCCTTCCTTGCATTCTAGGGGACACACCAGTAACTGGAGGCTGTAAATTCTATATTGATACAAAACCATCAGGAAAGGCAGGTTACAAATAAGAAGATTTGTGTAAGGTGGAACAAAGCCCTCATAATTCTGTTCAAAAGGCAGAATTATATGTTATTCTCACAGTACTAAGGGATGTTAAAGAACCTCTTAATATAGTTACTGATTCACAATATGCAAAAAGAGTTATCTTGCATATTGAAACTGTAGAATTTATACCATATGATACAGAATTGACTTCATTATTCATACAGGTTCAAGATATAATCAGGAATAGGCTCTGTTCCATATACATAACACACATCTGATCCCATACAGGTCTGCCAGGTCCTCTAGCACAAGGTAATGTAGAAATTGATCAATTATTGATTGGAAGTGTATTGCAGGCCTCTGAATTTCATAAAAAAATCATGTCATTAGCAAAGGTTTAAAGAAAGACTTTTCTATTACATTGCAACAAGCTAAGGAGATTATAAAGAGTTGTCCTACTTGCTCTTTCTATAATCAAACACCATTGCCTGCAGGGAGTAACCCAAAGGGTACTCAAAAGAATGAAATCTGGCAATTGGATGTGTTCTACTTTATAGAATTTGGTAAATTAAAACATGTACACCACACCATAGACACATATTCAGGTTTTCAATGGGCAACTTCCCTGAGCTCAGAAAAGGCTGATTCAGTAATCACACATTTATTGGGAGTTATGGCCATCATGGGTATACCTGCACAAATAAAGACAGACAATGGTCCAGCATATGTATCTAAGAAAATGAAATGTTTTTTTGCTTATTATAATATAAAGCACATTACAGGTGTACCGAATAATCCTACAGGTCAGACAGTTATAGAAAGGTCAAATCGTACTATAAAGGATATGCTAAACAAACAGAAAGGGATGGAAAATACCCCCAGAAATAGATTTTATAATGCTTCATTAACCTTGAATTTTCTTAATGCTAATGAGAAAGGACCAACAGCAGCAGGGGGGCATTGGATAATGGAAAAAACTTCTGATTTAAATCAACCAGTATAATTCAAGGATGTGTTGACCTCACAATGGAAGCCAGGAAATGTACTACACTGGGGAAGGGGTTTCGCTCTTGTTTCCACAGCAGAAGAAAAATTATGGATACCATCAAAATTAATAAAGATTTGCTTTGAAAAGGAGAAATATATTGAAAAAGAGAAATAATACCTCATTCACAATGATGACAACCATACAGGTGGTAAGGAAAGCTCATAAGGGTTAGGGCAGGGTTCTGCTCTTATCTTTACAGGAAAATACACATCATCAAAAATTCAAGAGACCCTGGATGTTTGAATGCTTACAGAAGAAAAAAATAACTGTCCACTAAGGGGCATCTTGGAAACAGAATATGGTTTATGAATCCAGGTATGGGTTACACTTACATTTACACACACACACACACACACATTAATATATTCAGCTGGTTTTTGAGTTGGACAATGGCTCTGTACTTCTCTAAATCCAAGCTTGTTGTTAAAAGGTGCATTCAGAGTTTCTGTCTTATATCAGGAGCCATCTGGTATGGGACAGAAGAAAGACTTTAAGAAAATTTTACTTTCTCCATGTTTATTTTGTCTATGTCATATTTTTCATTGAATGTATGTTTACATGAATGATGTTTAAGGTTTTCGTGATGAACATAGATTTTCCTACAGATCCTCTTCCTGCAGGAATCTTTGAAGTTTTGAGGAAGAAAATGGGGCCCCACAGCAACAACTCCACCTAGTTGAGATGACATTGTGATACAGACAGTGCTACTATAAAACCGCTTTTTGGGGTACCAGCTGTTGAAATGGTACACCTTCTCATATTCTGGCCAGAACTCCAAATGAGAACATTGAAAAACAAAACAAAACAGAACAACAACAACAACAACAAAAAACCCTACTGACTGCTCAGAAATTGTTTGCAACTATACTAGGTAGTAATTTTGGAACTTAACCACCACTTAATTTTTGCAGGATCCCATTAAGAGAACATCATCCCCATGACAGAGGGAAGCAATTCTAGAAGACGATGCCCCCATCCCAAAAAAGTTTGTCCATAGGGTTGGGAACACTGTTTAGGGGTTGTTGATTATTACTTGTACTAGATAGAGGGTTGGGGTGAAAACTATGATTGCTAAAAATGGGAGGGAGATAGTAATAATGGGTAATAGAGTGAATACTTGAATATTTATGGATAATTTACATTGGTATAGTTTTTGTATATTGATACACGTTCAAATTAGATCTGTTTATTTGTTTACATTTGTACAACTATACAAAGTTATTTTGTCAGATTATATATATGCATGTTTCTACCTCAGTTTAGGATATTTTGTATATTGATACAACTTTTAGGATATATTTTCATATTACATTATATATTACTCCTACCTCTGATCAAAATACTTACAGATTATTTGCATTTTGAGGTCACTGTCCACATTTGTTGCACATTTATTTACAGATTATTTAATATTCTGACATGAAGTTTCAGTCTTTTTTTTTCTTATATCCCAATGCAGAAGTTTTAGTCTTTAAGTTATACAGGTATTAATTATTATAGGTCAATAGTTGTTCATGTTTGTTGTACATACAGTCAGATTAATTAAGTTCTTTAGATATATAGAGATTATATTCTGTCTAGATAGGGAATCTTCAACCACTTCAAGGATCTTTAGAACATGGCATTTAAATAACTTAGGGTTTTGTTAACATGAGACATGATTGCTTCTGACAGCACCAATCTATTTCCGAGAGAATGTTGAACACAGAAGACACTCCACTTGGAGCTTGTTTTCATCTTGGCAAAACTGGCCTTTGGACAAGGAACTGACAATGCCTCAACCACTGACAAGTTACATAGTATCCGGAATTGGATACGCAGGACTGTCAAATCTTGCCAAGACAGGGTAAGACGGTTTCGAAAAAATTCCTGCCTCTGAAAATGATCTGTCAGTTATGCTAAGCCTTAGCCAAAGTTGGTTGCTTCAACGTTGCAAAATGAGACTCTGGGTGATTGCTCAGGTAGCTGATTGTCACCATCATATATTGCTCACTTTTGAAGCTACTTGATTGTACTTCCTACCTGCTCAAGTAATATTATCTCCCTTCTCAGGCCTTTGATGGGGTTGAAGATTAGACAGTTGTAGTTACTGTACTCTTATGATCTAGCCAAACCATTTCCTATACAAGACTTAGACTCCATAGGATAGAATGTTTATGAAAACATTTAGCATATGTTCCATGCTTAATATTGTTTATGCTGGTTGTAATTCTAATTATACTTGATATCTGTTCTTAATGTGTATAGTTTTGTATTGGGTTTGAAACTCTCTTATTTAAGTAAAAGGGGGAGGTGTTGTGGGAGCACATTCTGCTCCTTCAGCCAATAGCCTTTAAGATACCAGCCCACTAGGGCGTGGTCTCTTTTGCTTTAAAAAAAAGCAGTGGTAGCAGTTTGCTCATTCTCTTGCTTCCGGTTCCTGCTTATGGCTGCTAGACTCTGTTCCTGGTCATGCTGAAGGCTGTTGTCTAGGACAGCAATCTGTAAGTTTTTCCCCTTAAATAAATAACCCTTTTATTAATCATAATTCTAAACTGCTATTGGATTGTTTTTTGACTTATGCCTTTACATACTTATTCAGGTTTTCAATGGGCAACTGCTTTGAGCTCAGAAAAGGCTGATTCAGTAATCACACATTTATTAGAAGTTATCTATCATGGATAACTGCAAAATAAAGACAGATAATGCTCCAGCATATGTCTCTAAGAAAATGAAACAGTTTTTTGCTTATTATTACATAAATCATATTACAGTTATACCACACAATCCTACAGGTCAAGCAGTTATAGAAAGATCAAATCGAACAAACAGAAAGGGATGGGAAAATACCCCCAGAAATAGATTGCATAATATTTTATTAACCTTGAATTTTCTAAATGCTAATGAGAAAGGGACAACAGCAGCAGAGAGACATTAGATAATAGAAAAGTCTTCTGAATTAAATCAGCTGGTGTATTTCAAGGATGTGTTGTCCTCACAATGGAAGTCAGGAGATATGCTACATTGGAGAAGGGGTTTGTACTTGTTTCAACAGGAGAGGAAAAGTTATGGATATCATCAAAATTTATAATTATTTACTTTGAAAAAGAGAAATCTCTTGAGAAAGAGAAATGATGGCTCATTCACAGAGATGACAACCATACAGGTGGTAAGGAAACCAAATAGGTTTGGAGCAGGATTCTGCTCTTTTCTTTACAGGAAAATACTCATCTTCAAAAATTGAAGAGACCCTGGATGTTTGGATGCTCGCAGAAGGAAAAATAACTATCCCATAAGGATCATCAACAAAAAGGAATATGACTTACAAGGACAGGTGATCAAAATATATACATATATACATATATATATATATATATATATATATATATAGAGAGAGAGAGAGAGAGAGAGAGAGAGAGAGCTGGCTTTAGAGTTGTTCAATGGCTCTGTCCTTTTATAAATCCAAGCATGTTGTTAAAACAAAAATTCAGAGTTTCTGTCTCATGTCAAGAGCAATGGTATGGGACAGAAAGGAAAAAAGAATTTAGAAAAAATTTTGCTTTTCTTCATGCATATTTTTTTCTCTATCATACATTTCATTGAATATATGTCTGTATAAATAATGTTTAAAATTTCCACTATGAACAATAAATTTTCCTGCAGTAATCTTTGAAGCTTCCAGGAAGAAGATGGGGCCCTACAACAACAACCACACCTGGTTGATATGGCATCATGATGCTGATAGCACTACTATAGGACCTGTTTTGGGTACCAGTTGCTCAAGATGTGTCCAACTTGGTTAGTTAAAATGGTGCCCTTTCTTACAGCTTTCTGGCAAGATCTCCAAATAGGAACCTCAGAAAAACCCTACCAAATACTCAGAGACTATTTGAAATTATACCAGACAGTAATCTTGGAAGTTAACCATCATTTTACTTTCACAGGATCCCATAGAAAGAACATTGCCTCCATGACAGCTGGAAGTAATTCTAGGAGATGAAGTCCCCTCTCACAACAAAGTTTGTCCTAGGGTTAGGGACATCATTTAGGGTTGATTATAATTGTCATACAGTTGGGGTTGGGGGAAATTATGTAAGCTCAGGGATCTCTTTGAAAAAAAAAGGAAATTTGAATGGGATAATAGATTAGTTTGAGCCTACTCACACTAATAATAATAGTAAGTTGTAGAACAAATACTCATGAGCTATTATTTATAGGCAATTTTCATTGGTTTAGATTCTTTTTTGTTGTTTTTTGAGACAGGGTTTCTCTGTAGTTTTGGAGCTTGCCCTGGAACTAGCTCTTGTAGACCAGGCTGGTCTCGTACACACAGAGATCCGCCTGCCTCTGCCTCCCTAGTGCTGGGATTAAAGGCATGTGCCTCCACTGCCCGGCCTGGTTTAGATTCTTGTATATTGATACAAACTTAAATTATATTGACTATGTTCCTATTTTTATCT